>OY821758.1:48945524-49117090 GCA_963682095.1 Potentilla sterilis | reverse complement strand
AGTTCTGCCTTTTTTTCGTCGAAATTTCCCGATATTTTCCGATATTTCGCCGATATTTCCTAAGTTTTCCGATATTTCTAAATTTCCAAAAAATTTCTAACCTACCTTTCAAAAACTAATTTTCAACACCTAATTTTAATTTACCTTTCAAAACTAATAACCTACCTTTCAAAATTTCTAACATACCTTTCAAAACTAATAACCTACCTTTCAAAAATTTACCCTATATATATAAGTCTCATTTTCTATGATGTTCAACTCACATTCATCTCATATTCTCTCTCAGACAACATAAATGTTATTCATTTGAAGTTTGCATTATTTTCCATGCTAAGGTATTAGGTATCTAATTAGAATACAATTTACAAATTTACATACTTTTATTTTACTTTCTAATAAGTTTCTTACTTATGCATGCTTATTTAGTAATATGTTATATGTCTTACACTATATTTTCTAGATTTTTAGTATGTTGTATTATTTTGTAACATATAATTAAAATAGTAATGTGTAATCATTTTACTTGATAATGTATGTAATTACATTTTATTGACATGATTTTTCTATGATGTTTTAATAATATATATTTTTGTAACATATAATTAAAATAGTAATGTGTAACCATTTTACATGGTAATGTATGTAATTACAATTTTATTGACATGACTTTTCTATGATGTTCTAATAAGCTAGCTTTATATATATATATTAAACTATATTTCAATAAATATCAGCTCTACTCACGTAGTAATTCATATAACATTTCCATAAATTCATATCTATTTGAGTTTATTAATATTTTTTTCTCACATATGATCGATAACATAGCATAAAACAACCTTAGAAAGTTTCAATACAAATTTCCATGTCTTTCTTATAGTTTTCGTCGTTTTTGTCAAAATTTCTAATGAATCGATATTTTATCGATCTTTCCGTCGAAATATCCGTATTTTGAAACGTCGATATTTTCTCGATATCCGATATTTTACTCCTTGAGTAAACCCCTATCCATCACAATCACAGTTTGCATTGCCAGGCTCAGGCCTGTTGGGCCGCAATGTTCTAGCCAGAGCCCAAGTGCAGCCCGTTTCTCATTCGATGACATCCTATAAAAGAGCGATCTGGCTGTCCCTGTGTTTATCTCATCCTCAAGATTCGACGTTCATCTCGATCTCCAACTGTAAGTCACCTCTGCTCTCTTTTGCAATCCTTATATTTCCGTCGCAGAATTCAGATCCCTAATTCTTACTTTTGTCATTGGTATTTTTTAATTAGAAATCAGAGCTTGATTTGACGACTCTAGGGTTTAGTTTTGTGGAAGACCCAAACAAAATCGAATTCCGATTAGGTTTTTGGTTTTGATTTGTATGTTCATCTGTGGCCTATTGATTGTTGATATTGATATGCTTGTCTTCATGTTCAATCTCCTGGGCTTCATTTGAAATTTTGACAGATTATCATTCGGTTATGTTTTTGAGTTCTCTGCATTGTCTCATATACTTTTATATTTGTTTCTTCTAATTAGTTTCATCAATTTAAATTGGGATTTTGCTACGAAATGGCCTCAGAAGTAGTTCCAGCTCATGTTCTGGATGTTGTCTCATGGTATATTTCTTGTCTAATCATGATTTACCCAGAACTGTCTGTTTGGTTTGTGTGATCTAACTCATGATATCAACCATACATATGTAGGGGCAGAATGTGGTGCTTTCGAAGCCCCAAGGGGACAGGAAGGAAAAATTGTCAAGCCTTCTAAGACTGGGATATCATCCAAACCAAATGCTGCAGGTAAGAAACCCCGGCCCGATCTCTCAAACTGGATGATGTTGGGGACTGTAGCTGAGGATTGGGATTTTAATCCTGTCACCCCCGGGGATATTTCTCCATTACTCCGTCCGCCCGAGCCTACCCCCTGCAAGAAATCCTCGGTGCTTTCCCGCGAACGCATCATATTCCCCGATCCGGATGAGGGTAAAGAGCACAGGTGGAGTTTGTATGAAGAATTGTTTGGAGACTTGCCTGTGGCATAAAGCATGGGCATGGGTAAGGGCAAGGGCAAAGAGTAAGAGGGGGCTGTGGCGTTGTTGTCTGTTAGCAAAGGGTTTACCTTGGTTGTTTGTTAATGGCACATAATTTAGTATAACTGTTTGTTAAAAAAACTCTTATGACTGTCTGGTTGTTGGTAAATTCAATATGTTGTGTTATTTGCCCCGGTGTTTTCTTGTTTTTTTGATTTGTTGTTTTGTGGCGGGGGGGGGGGGGGGGGAGGGATCTGTGTCGCTGACTGGGTTGCTCAGCGGCAAACTTTCGGGGAGAGGCCGCTGAAGGTGGTGTTGTAGTTTGTTGCTGACGAGCGCTAGGGTCTTGCTTTCTGCCCCTAGGTTTAAGATGTATACTTCGAGCTCGGAGGGGGCTTCTGAATCTGCCGCAAGAAGTCCTGTCGTGGATGATGTGGAGAGGATGCAGGACTGGCTTGATTCTGAAGCTCCGGAGCATGAAGCCGCGGACGGCTCCGGGAGCGGGGCTTCGTCCACGTCCTCAGATTCCGGGTCAGATTCCTCGGAAGCTGAGATACCGCACGGGGTGCGCATGGCCGGTGCTCCCGTTGAAAGCTACACTCTTGGTAGGGGAAGAACTGCCGTGGTGTGTGACGAACCGGAGGAGAGCATGACTCCTGCGGAGATTGCCGCGTTCCGGGAAACGTGGGGTATCCCGGACGATATTTTTCTGCGTCCATTGAACCCTGGAGAGTCAGCCTGCAACCCGGAGGAGGGTTGGGTTGTCGTGCATCCGGACCAGTTCCGGCACGGGATGTCGCTACCGCTGCCCGACTTCGTGCAGTATATATTGAGTGCATTGCCAGCGTCGCCCGCGCAGCTACCCAGTCTCCAGTGGAGGCGGCTGCTAAGTCTAGGCTGCCTATACGACCTGTCCGGAATGAGCATGCCTACGATCAATGAATTCCGGGCGCTGTATAGGTTGTCCTACTCGAGGAAGGCGGGGTCCAAAGGCTGCTTATCCTTCAACTCCCGCAACAATCAAGCGGTTATCACCACTATGCCTTCATGGGTAGACAACAGTTGGAGAAAGAAGGTGGTGATGGCTGGCGGGGCTTGGCAGGTGAAGAGGAGGATGTACCGGGTGCCTGGCGCCTTCCAGCCCATAAGCGACCAGTCGTTCCAGCTGTCCGAGTTGGAGCAGGAGAGGGTCTTGACTATTCTCGGCTGCTGGGACCACCTGGAGCGAAGTTCGTACAATTTCATCCGGCGAGAAGTGCTGGAACACTGTGGTCTTGGGCGGGATCCCGGTGGGTAACAAACCCTAGCGGTGGGACTTGTGCTAGTTTTTGCTCAACAATTTAACATTTTCCTTGTCCTGCAGGTGCGTCAACCCGGGCGGTGATCAAGCCCGAAAACACTCTTTCGATGGACGGGGAAGACCTCCTGAGGCAGCTTACGGAGAAGGGTGCGAACGTCGCCCGGTCCTCGGTGGAAGAGGACGGGCGGGTTACGTTGCATGCGGAGCCCCGGGCCCGGGATATGGACGAGTCGTCCTACCTGCCGGAGCGGGTGAAGACCCATCACTCTGCGGCAGCAGCGGTGCCTGGGAAGGGCAAGAGCACCGGGGGACCGGTGCGGGTTCCTGGGGGAGCAAACAGGATCCCCAACCGTGCGGCGAGCCTGACTATCGCTGCTTTTGTTCCTCGTGCAAACGCACGTGCCGGTTCTCCCGAAGGGCGGGGAGAGAAGCGGAAAGGACCGGACGGTCCGTCCCCCTTGCTGGTGACGCTAACCGGCGGGTCATCCCGGGAGGTCCTGGCGAAGCGGGTCAGGACAACCAGCAGCGTACCATCCAATGCTGGAGAGGGAGCCGGAGCTGACCGGCAGAGCAGTCCTGCGCCTACGGAGGCGGCGAGGGGAAGCCCGGACAATGCTCTCGTCCGGCAGATGATGGCGGACCTGGCCAGCTTCGACCTGGACAAGCCCGGGGTTGATGGCGTGCTGGCGGGTGGCAACCGGCCAAAATGCAAGGAATCCATCTTCCGGGTAAGTACCGCATGGTACCACCGTACTGCTTATATCCTGCCTTCTTTCTTTGCCACTTGACTGCCTTTGTTGCCCTGCAGCTGCTCTACAGCCTGTACCAGCCGGATGCGAGCGAGGAGCTTCCGGAGCTGAAGAGACAGATAACTGCGTTATCCAAGTCTCAGAAGCTTCTGGAGGTGGAGAAGTCCCGCTCGGATCGGGAGAAGGCCAGGGCGGAGGAGAGGGCCAAGAAGATGGAGGAGAAGGCCAGGAAGATGGAGGAGAAGGCCCGGGAACTGGAGGAGCAGAACCGGAGCATGGAGAGGGAGCGGGAGCGGGCTGACGCTGAGAGGGCCGAGCTGGAAGCCAAGATAGACGAGCTCCAGGCACGTGCCACCGCTGCTGCTGCTGGGGGAGATGACCCGGGACAGTTCAACCGGTTCGTTCTTCAATACGAGGAGAGCGATCGGTTCCTGGACTGCCTGGACAAGGCCCGGGAAGAAGGCATCTCGGATGCGTACACGGAATGGGCAGCGAAGGGGTGGTTAAATACTTCCCTGATGCCGGGTACCTCTGCCGAAGGAAATGCTCCTGTGGAGCCGGTCGTCCAGCAGCTGGCGGTGGAGGAACAACCAGGAGCAGAGCTTCGCTCGCACTTGGATTCTTTTACCAACGGTGCCGAGCGTACCGGAGCCACAGCCGGATCCCAGGTCGACGACGAGGCTATCGCTGGAGATGCGGCTGCGTAGGACTTGGATTCCTTTACCAAGTGTACCGAACCTGCCAGAGCTGAGGTCGACGACGAAGCTATCGCTGGAGATGCGGCTCCTTAGGATGTTTTTCTTGCTCTTGCTTGTAAAAAAAAACTCTCCGGAGCGGTTACTGCTTGAATACTTCAATTGATTATGAATATATATCTGAGCTTGCGGGGCCAGAGTTTTCAAAAGTAGTTTGCATATATTTGATCTTTACAATCGGTTGAACCGGCGATATGCCAAACTAACCGCCTGGACCCAGCGGGTTTACCAAGCCGGGTTACTCTCCCGGTCGGGGTCTGCTCTTCTCTCCCCTACATATCTCTGGAGCTGGCCGCTATCAATCAAGTCCTGCACTGCAGTCTTGAGGGCGAAGCACTGGTTCGTCCGATGAGTTGCCTCATCGTGGTACGAGCAGTACTTGCCCGTCTGCGCCGTCGTAAGCTTCCCCTTGGGGTACTTTCTCTGGGGCGGTGGGGCAATGACGTTCGCATTCTCTAGCAGAATGTCCTCATAGGATGCGGTGAGAGTGGAGAAGACTTCTTGATTAGCTGGGGGTGCTGGCATAATTGCCAGGGGGCGCTCTTGGCGGTACGGTGCAGGCTTGTTCTCGGCCCGAGGCTGGGGCCTGTCAGAGAAGGGCCTCTGCTGCCGCTGCGGCCAGGTCTTGCTGTTGTTGTTGTTGTTGTTGTTGTTGTTGTTGTTCCGGCTGGGTCGGCGACTCCCGTGCTCGGCTCGCTGGCCGGGTTTGCTCTCTTGACTGCGCGGGGGATTCTCCTCCCGGGGATGGTCCAAAGACTGCTCATCCCGCTTCCTCTTCAGCAGGTGGTTCCCGTAGGTCTCATGATCAGCCTGGGCATGCCGGATGGCCATAGCCATCAACTCGTCGTAGCCCTGAGGGAGTTCTACCCTGACGGCGTAGGAAAACTTCCCTGCCCGAAGCCCCTGCTTGAATGCCATCTCGGCGATGCCCTTGTCCAAGTTTCGAACCCCGGCCGTGGCCGTCTGCCACCGGTTGACAAAGGTTCTCAACTCTTCCCCGGGGGCTTGGATGCAGTTGAAGAGGACGGTGGACGTCCGTGCTCCCTCGACTCGGAGGATGAAGCGGCCTACGAACCGGTCAGCCAGCTGCTCGAATGCCTCGATTGAATTCGCAGGAAGCTCGTAGAACCAACTGAGCGCTTCTCCGGACAGGGTCTCCTGGAAGATGTTGCAGCATACTGCATCGGAGTAGCCCTTGGCGCAGGTCTGGGATCGGAAGCTGTCCAGATGCTGATACGGGCAACCGGACCCGGAATAGGTGAGCTTGAGGGACTTCTGGTTGCCAGATCTCCCTGACTCTATGACTCGGTGTGAAAAGGGGCCCATGCGCTCGTTGAACCGGGCGCCTTCCAATGGCCGGGCTGCTCTCCTCTCGTTTGCCTCCATCTGGGCCTTCAGATCCGACACGGTGTTGGCTAGCAGTTGCAGCGCCCGGGCGGTTGGAGTATCCGCTTCATCCACGGACGAAGCGTGCGGCTGGTGGGAGGCGGGCGTGCTCTTCGGCAGGTCCTCGCCGGCTTGTGACTTCTCTTGCATAGGCTCACTGGGCCGGGCGCCCGAAGATTGCCCTGCCTCTAGCTGCCGGGGTTGAACTGGCAGGGGTGCGGCTTGCGCCTCGGCCATGGCGGCACTGCGCTGCTGCCCCCTCTCTAGGGCGGCTACCAGGGCGGCGTTCACTGCCTCCATCTCTTCGTATCGGGCCTGGGACTTGGCTCGGTCCCGGTCGTTCTCCTCTCTGAGACGACTAACCTCTGCGGCCATTGCCCGTACCTCTCCCGCCATGCCGTCATGGTCGGGGCTGTACGTGGGGTCTTGGTCCTGGCTCTCAGACTGATCACTCAGATCATCCGAGAACGTCAGGGATAGGCCACGAAGCACCGGACTGCCTTCATCCTCTATCGGGTCTTTCCCGCGCGAGCTCTCGTGGCGGGGCTCCGGATCACCGGAGGGTCCTCCACGGCTCCTTCCCAAATCGCTGCCCTGCTCGCCACGCGGCTCCCGCGTGATGACAGGGGTGGAGGCGAGCGTTTGCACAGTTGCAACACGCCCCTCCTCAGTGGTTCCTCTCTCTTGACTCATTCCCACAATCTTAGCCAGCGGTGTTGCTTGCACGGCTTCTTGTTCAGAGTTCCCACAGACGGCGCCAATTGTTTCTGCCTAAACCCGGGGGTCTAGTAGATACAGGTGAATCCTCCAAGTGATCTCCTGCAAACCTACTCGCTAAGGGGAATACCGGGCGGGCCGGTCTTCTCCTCTCCGATGCCTAAGTCAGTATAGTTGGAATGTATATAACTTAAGCACGTATGTAAGCGGTGAGTGAGATCAGTTACCCATTTATGGTGGTGGTTGAGGCCCATATATAGGCGGTTGAGGGTGAGGGCTGGCCTCACCCTTCGATGTGGGACTGGTTCCCTTCTTTTTGGACATTCTGGTGCCCTCTTTGGCAGGCAGGCGTCCCCGGTCCCAGGACCCCTGAAGGCAGGATAGAGTGCTGGGCCCCGAGGCCTGGTGCTGGTGATCCGATCCTGGGTCCTGGGCCGGGCCCCGGTGGCCTTGCCGCGGGTCTGTGGGCCTGCTGTAGCTCCTCTGCGGCTACTGTCAACACTATTGAAATAGTACAAGGGCATATGCTAGTGTGGTTTGAAATATTTGTATATCCTATGTTTTGATTTATCTCATTAGATCTTACATGAAAGAAAAAAAAATTAAGAAATAGAGGTCTAGTGAGTGAATTGGAGGTTGAATGAGTAAGTTATTGAAATATATTTGAATAACATATTTAAGGTTCTTTCGGTAAATTGAATGGAGGTCTAGTGAGTAAATGCTTATATTCAAAAGTCTAATGGAGGTGTAGAAAGTATTGGAGGTCTAATGAGCAAATGTGGAGGTCCCAATAGCAACACTCTTCTATAAAACATCATAATAATCCACTAAAAGTTATAAATTAGAATCAACTCACCATATAATGTTAACATCAAATTTGACTTTATAAGATCATAATATACTCATCTTTATTATTTTCTATATTAGATTTTGAGTAACTCATGTGAGTCGCCCTATACTTCATATTTGATAGGCATAATAGCCAAAATGCACCCTAAACTTGGCTTAAATTGTCAATTTGCACCCCGAACTTGTAATTGCGAAATTTTACCTCTTCAACTTGTCAAAAACTGCTGATTTGCACCCCCTCCGTCAAATTTAACGATTTTCATCAAATTAAGAGTCACATGCCTTGCACATGAGGGGTATTTTCGTTATTTTATATTTATTTCATTTTATTAATAAACATACACAATAAATTTATTTTTGTACAATATTTTCTACAATTATATCATTGTATTTGTGACCTAAAGACTACTTTTATTGAGATATTTGAGTTATTTAGTCTTAGACAAATTATATCATGTTTCTTATTAATTAAAATAGTGGTTCGACAATTCAAATTTATTTATCCACATAATTTTTCTTATTGACAAATTATATCACGTAAGGTATGCGTTATTTTGAAAGAAAAAAAATGAAAAAAAAAAGAAGAAAAAAAAGAATACTATGAGTAAGTAGACATAATTGTACAAAAAATAAATTCTTTTTGTAATTTATTTAAAAAACGAAATAAATATAAAATAACGAAAATATCCCTCATGTGCTAGGCATGTGACTCTTAATTGGATGAAAACCGTTAGATTTGACGGAGGGGGGTGCAAATCGGCAGTTTTCTACAAGTTGAGGAAGTATTTCGCAATTACAAGTTCATGGTACAAATTGACAATTTGAGCCAAATTCAGGGTGCATTTTGACTATTATGCCTATTTGATATTATATGTTCGTATCATAATTTAAGTTATTATATAACTCATACGACTTTAAAAAGTATACACCCTCCTCGAGTCCCGACTCCTTCCATCGGTTACTGTACTACTAATTCAATGCATCCGCCCGTTTTCTAAGGATACATGGTATAGGTTCCAAAATACCATCAATGATTCAATATGCATGAGTTGCTAACTAAACCGCGTTGTGGGATGCAATTTTCCTAATTTGTGTTGAAAAACTACATCCAATATACTAATTAAATTAAAAAAACTGAAGGAAAAAAATAAAAATAAAAAAAATAAATCTAGACGCTCTCTCTCACCCTTTAAAGAAGGTACCGAATACATCTCTCTCTCTCTCTCTCTCTCTCTCGTCTGGCGGCACCAACAATGGTGTCTCGCCGTTGCTCTATTGCTGCCGGACAGGATGTGAATACCCATTGTTTTGGGAGGTAAGTTGGCCTGAGGTTTTGAGAGATTTTGATCGGCATGGATTTTTCGGAATCGGCACGGAGGCAAGGTATCCATGAACACAGACATTTGGGCTAGCGTTGGGTCTAGGTGGGATTGGATCTGATTCTTTCTCCTTTCCTTGCCATATTGACGGCATCGAAGCTTCATAGCACTCTTGATGGCAGAACTTCATCAATTTTCCATAGTGGTGTTGATGTGCTATCGTGGTTGCGATCCTTGTGATGTGCTTGTAGCGGCGAGTCCCGGCGGCAGTGGTCAGGGTTCATTCATGCCAAGTCTGCAGCAGTGAAGAAAGCTGAGTTAGGTCAACTGTTATAGGCCTAGGGTTAGTTTATCTCTTGGGATTTGGGCTTATTTTAATAAGGTTTTGAGTCTGGGATCTATAATAGGTTCCAAGTTTTATTTATATTTTTTGGTTTCTTTCAATAATTCATATTGGGATGTAATGGGCTTTGGCCCTGTATCACTTGTTCTTTATGCGTTATATGAGTTAACCCAATTTGAAAAGTCGACATATGAAGGTGGAGGAGGAGTGCTTTAGATGTGGTACTCAAAGGAGGATACGATTCATCGTTTGTGGAGATGTAAGTTTGCCAAAAAGGGCTGGAAACAAGCAACATGTGTGCATATATTATGATCGTATTATAGACTATATAATACTTACACACAAAAAAGGGCCACATTTGAAAGTTTGCACTAGGCCTCTTAATACACAGGACCGACCCTGGTTGAACTTATTTGGTATTATTAAACTGAATGCTATTTGAATTTGTGATGGTGGTGGACTGATGTTAATTATCTATTAATTTGAATTTAGTTCATGAATTAATAGTGTAGTGAACAAGTGATTACTGTGATATGTGATGGACTGATGATATTTGCTGGTGATGGTGTGAAGCTGTGAATTGCTATTTGAATTCACAAGTCTAAGTTTACTAGTTTAGTATGTACTTCAGTATTTGTTTGAATTTGTGATGGTGAACTTGTGATGGTGAAGTTGTTATTGTTGAAGGAAAAACACATTATGTGCCTTCGTCAAAGTAACTGACGATAGGAAATTATGATATTATTAATCAAAAGATGTAACGACTCAATCAGTCATTATTGTCATTATGTACATTGTAATTACCATTGTAATGTTCACCCTATATAAAGGGGTTTATCAATGAAATGATTAGACCAATGTAATATTACCTGTCTTCCTGGGATTACCATACATTTTATTGCAATCTCCATCGAGTTACTCTAAAGAACTTGAGTTACATTTCGATGTATATATATTGAGCATATGTCAAATTGACAATTTATGTGACAAGAGAAAATTGATTTTTTTCCACATTTTAAAGAAATTTATGCCACGATGTTCATGTGAAAAGACACGAGTGAAATTTCATTTGAGTTCTTTTGCATTATCTCTAACGACTGCGGATGTAAACGAGTATTAGAGAAGTTTATATGTCAACTTAGTAGGTTATATGTAACCGCTAATTGAATCCAACGTCATAAGAAAATGATCTTTGAAATTCTGACATATATTGGTTTTGACGCAACTACTCATGATCTGGTGATCCGTATATTAAAGAAATTACCATGGACACCCATATTTTGGATGCATAGAAGCAAACACCAGAAGAATATGGTTCACACACGAAACCGAGGACGACCAAAGAACATTTTATCCTCAAATATTGTTTCGACACAATCCATGTAGGGTTGAAGACATGTGTTCAATCCCTACATTCCACCACTCCCCTAAGGTGGCATTATGATATATTTAATGCACAAGTATATGCACTAATACCATAATGCTTCTTACATCCGTCGTGATTTTAAGGATATAAGCACATCATTCAAAGCCTATTCGTTAAAGAAATTATGATTGAGACCATCATATGCAAAGTACACATGTGTTCTCATTATGTTCTTATATTGAATCCAAAGAGGATTGATTCAACCAACTTGCGGACACCTTAGATATTTTATGGTGTTGGTTGTTGTGTCGACACGTTAGTCACGTGTCATGACACCATCCACTATTAATACTTACTGTGCTTATGCTAGAAAGTCAAAGCACCTAGGCCGAGTTAATTTCCGTAGGTGCGATGACTTTATAGCTTATTATATGGGATCCGTAATAGGCATCATAACCCCATATAAAAACTCAATTGGTCTCACGGAAAACGACTACAATAATAGTCTTAATATTGGTAATGCACACTGTTGACAGTAGCCACAGAGGGGCTACACAGGCCCACAGACTCGCAGCGAGCATGCCCAGGGCCGGACCGAGGCCCGGAGCAGGATCCCCAGCACCCGGACCCGAGGCCCAGCAGTCTAACTTATGACCAGGGGCCCGGGAGCCGGGGACACCAGCCTGCCGAACAGGTCACCAGAGCTGCCCCTTAGCGTACAAACAGAAGGGAACCAGTCCCACATCGAAGAGTAAGGCCAGGCCTCACGCTCAACCACCTATATAAGGGCCTCAACTACCCTCATTAATAGGTAACTGATCTCTCCAACTACTTATCATTCCAGTTTAAATTATCTATTTGTCCCACCAGTACTAACTTAGGCATCGGAGAGGAGAAGACCAACCCGCCCGGTATTCGCCTTAGTTAGCAGGTTTACAGGAGGAAGCTTCTATCGGATCCACCAGTCTCTGCCAGGCCTACGGGTTTGAACAGAAACAATTGGCGCCGTCTGTGGGAAGCAGTTCAAAAAGTTGTGTTGCTCTACCAACCAGTTAAGATCAATCTAGGGGAAGCGAGAAATCACGTGGTATTTATCCGAAAAATGGCAGAAAGCTCAGAGGCAGGGCGGGAAAGAAATACAACGGAGGATCAGCGGATCGTGCCGGAGCAGGTGCTCGGCACTACTCTAGTCGCAGCACGGGAACAGCCCCCCGGCCGAGACAATCAGAACGACAGCTATCAGGAGCCGGGCAGCGAGCCAGGGGCATGCGACGGAAGCTCGCGCGGGAAAGGCCCGGCGAAAGACGATCAGTTATCACACCAGGGCCCCTTGCTGACGTTCTTAGACGACCCAGCGAAGAGGGAGATAGTCTGGTCGACGAGAGCGACCGGGACACCACATACAGCCCCGACCGGTACGACATGGCGGGGGAGGTAGAGGCAATGCGAGCAGAAGTCGATCGTCTGCGCGCGGAGAGCGACCGGGATAGAGCGGACTCCGATGCCCGGTATCGAGAAATGGAGACAGTAAACGCCGCCCTAGTGGCTGCCCTGGAGAGAGGACAGCAGCGCCACGCCGCTTTGACAGGGGCACAAGTTTCTACACCTGGCCGATCCCGGAACCCCGAGGTGGGACAGTCATCAGGCAGAAGGCCCCCCACCCGCAAGGGGGCGGAGTCCACGGGCAGTGAGGCCCTACCCGGGAGCACGCCGGTACCCCGACAATCACATGCTTCATTTGAGGGGGAAGCCATGACCCCGACTGCACGGGCACTGCAAGTACTTACCGACTCCGTGTCGGATTTAAAGGCCCAGAGGGAGGCCAACGAGAGGAGGGCAGCGCGACCGCTGGAAGGCGCGCGGTTCAACGAGCGCACGGGCCCCTTCTCGCACCGGATCCTGGAATCTGGGAGATCTGGTAACCAAAAATCCCTGAAACTGACATACACAGGGTCCGGCTGCCCATACCAGCACCTGGATAGCTTCCGATCTCAGACATGCGCCAAGGGCTACTCCGACGCCGTATGTTGCAACATTTTTCAGGAGATCCTGTCCGGAGAGGCGCTAAGCTGGTTTTATGAGCTCCCAGCGAACTCCATTGAGGCATTCGAGCAATTGGCCGATCGGTTTGTCGGCCGTTTCATCCTCCGGGTCGAGGGAGCCCGGACGTCGACGGTTCTCTTCAATTGCCGGTAGGCACACGGCGAGGAATTAAGGACGTTCGTCAACCGCTGGCAAACGGCGACGGCCGGGGTGCGGAACCTTGATAAGGGCATCGCCGAGATGACATTCAAACAGGGTCTCCGGCCGGGAAAATTTTCCTACGCCGTACGGGTAGAGCTCCCGCAAGGATACGATGAACTAATGGCGATGACCATCAGGCACGCCCAGGCGGACCACGAAACATACGGCCATCACCTGCTTAAGAGGAAGCAGGAGGACTTCCTTCCGGCCCACCGAGAAAACAGGGCCGGCCAGCGAACCGAGGACCGAAGCACCCAACCAAACAAGCCGAACAGAGGCTGGGGGAACCAACCGCAGCGGAAACCCTACCCTGATAGGCCCCAGGGCGAGCACATACCGGTGCACTACTGACAAGAGTGCCCCCTGGTGATCATGCCAGCGGAACGTCAGGAAGTCTTCACCACTCTATCCTCTTCATATGAGGACATCCTGCACGAGAACGGGAACATCATTCCCCCGCCGCCAAAGAGGAAGTACCCAAAAGGGAAGCTTACCCTCGCACAGACGGGCAAATACTGCTCTTACCACGATGAAGCCACCCATAGGACAAACAGCTGCATCGCCCTCAAGACAGCGGTAGAGGGATTACTGGATTAGTAAGCAGCGGTCAACTTCAACGGTATTTAGGAGAAAGAAGGACAGATCCCGCCCGGGACCGGGACCAGGACTGGTGAACACGTCCGAATCCGGTGAAAGGTGTAAAC
Source organism: Potentilla sterilis (assembly GCA_963682095.1). Classification (NCBI taxonomy): domain Eukaryota; kingdom Viridiplantae; phylum Streptophyta; class Magnoliopsida; order Rosales; family Rosaceae; genus Potentilla; species Potentilla sterilis. The sequence goes on along the minus strand of OY821758.1, from coordinate 49,103,340 downwards.
GCTAAATTTTCAAATACAAGTAGCTTGCCACACCGACGGCTTGACCGATGTAATATTACGAGATGTATATACCAACTGTTTTGAACAAAATCCAAGACAAACCACCGGTACCATCAAAGGTCCAAAAGCAGGCAAACCAAAGAAAGAGAACATAATCCACTAGTACTATAAAATAATCAGTCCAACAGCAAATTTACAGCAAAAAAAAATAAAAAAAAAAAAAAAATCCTAAGGAGCCTCCTCCTCAGCAGGCCTAGTCTGCCCACCGGCTCCCTCAGACGGAACCGCCGCATCCTCCTCAGTGGGTTCAGATGGCTGAAGTTCGCCTTCCTCCTCTGGTTGCTCCTCCCCCCGCTGCTGCCCGTCAACATCATCGTCAGCCTGCGCCTTTGGCATTTGAGAAGTAATCAGATACCCCTTCTATTCCCACTCCACGTAGGCATCGGCGATACCCGACTCCTTAGCCTTCTCCAGGAGCTCCAGAAACTGATCACTATCGTGATATTTCCGGACAAACCGCTGGAAAAGCTCCGGGTCTTCTTCTCCAGCCGCAGCAGCGGTGGCGGCACGTCCAGCAGCAGCCTCCACCTGGAGCTCATCAACTTTGGCCTCTATCTCGGCCCTCTCCTCCTCAGCCTGCTCCTTCTCCTCCTCGAGGTCCCGGACCTGGCCTTCTAGCTTGGCCACCTGCTTCTTGGCCCTCTCCTCCAGTCTGACCTTCTCCCGCTCAAGCCTGGACTTCTCAGCCTCCAGGCGCTCACGGGCTACGGTCAGAGCGGCCACCTGCCTCTTCAACTCTGGCAGCTCTTCACTCGGGTCCGGCTGGTACAGACTGTACAACAGCTGCAGAAGGACAGGGCACAGATATAAAAAAAAAAAAAAAAACAACAAACAAGTACAATAAAACAAGCTCGGCCGGTTCCGTGACGCCAAACAATTCTTACCCGGAGGACCAATTCCTTGCTCTTCTGGCGATTCTCCGCTGACAGGACTCCAGCGGCACCAGGCCTATCCAGACCAAGGCCGGTCATGTCCTCCACCAGGTTCCGGACAAAGGGACTCTCCGGACCTCCCCTTCTCTGTTCTTCCACCGGAGAGGGGCTACTCTGCGGTCCGGCAGAACTTGAAGCAGCAGCGGCCCTATCCCTTGGGGGACTCGTCGTACCACTAGTCAACTTGAGCCGCTTCGCCAAGTTCTCACCAGACGACCGGCCAGTCACCGTCACCAGCGCGGACGGCGGGACGTCCATGATCCTCCGCCTCTTCCCACCCAGGTCACCCGGAGAAGAAGATTGTGCGCCGGTCAAGGAGACCCTGGTGACCAACGGGACCGATCCCGGTCGGTATGGAATCCTATTCGTACCACCAGGAACCCTTGGTGGCCCTCCGGTGGTCTTGCCCTTGCCAGGTCCCACAGAGGGTGCTGAGGCATGAGTCTTCACACGCCTCGGAATGTAGGCCTCATCCGGAAGATCCAGATACACCGGCTCAGCTTGAACAATAACCTGGCCGGACTCCCGATCCACCGAGGTCCGCGAAGCGGCCTCCCCCTTCTCCTTCAACCTCACGACGAGGTCCTCATCGTCCATGGACAGTGTGTTATCGGGCTTGACGACCGTCCGGGAAGATGCACCTACAGAATAAACAAAGGGTTAGTATCAACTCAGTCAGCAGGAACGTCACTACAAAAACCCTGCTACGCACCGGGATCCCGCCCGAGACAGCAGTATTCTAACACCTCCCGCCGTATGAAGTTATAGGAGCTCCGTTCAAAGCTGTCCCAGTACCCGAATATCCTGGAGATCTTGTCCCGCTCCAACTCAGATAGTACGTACGATTGATCACCAAGGGGCTGGAAGGCGCCAGGGACCCGGTACATCCTCCTCCTTTTCTGCCACTTCCCGCCCGCCATCACCACCTTCTTTCTCCAGTTATTGTCTACCCAGGAAGGCAAGCGGGTGATAATAGTCTGAAAGTGTCGGGCGCTAAAAGTAAGAGAACCCCGACATCCTTTCTTTTTTGAGAAGGACAATCTGTACAATGCCCGGAACTCGTTCACCGACGGCATGCTCATCCCGGACAGTTCGTACAGACAACCAAGGCTCAGCAGCTGCCTCCACTGGTTTCCGGGAAGCTGCGCAGGACACACCTGCAGAGCGCTGAGAATATACTGCACAAAGTCTGGCAGCGGAAGGGAGAACCCATGGCGGAACTGGTCTCCATGAACGACAACCCAACCCCCCTCCGGATTACAGGCCGACTTTCCGGGATTCAGCGGCCGTAATTTCACCTCATCCGGGATACTCCACGTCTCCCGAAAGGCGGCAATCTCCGCAGGGTTCATAGTACCCTCCGGTTCATCACAAACTACGGTCCCTTCCCCATCCCCGATGGTGTAAACCACGGGCGCGGTATTAGGAAAGAGTACCCCGTGCGGGATGCTCTCATGCCCCGAAGACCCGGACGGCGAGGCCTCGCCCCGAGAGCGGGCAACGGCTTCTGACTCCGAGGAACCCGAAGCAAGCCAATCGTCCAATCTCTCTTCATCATCCACCACAGGACGCCTACCGGCCGATTCAGAAATCCCATCAGAGCTCTCAGAAGCCATTTAACCTAGGGGGAGGAAAACAAAACCCCACCGCTGGTCAGCCACAAGCTAAAACAGCGCTCTCTGCGGCTGCCCCCCAAATCTGCCACAGATTCCCCGCTCCGAACAACTTACCAGTTGCGACACAGTCCCCGCCGCAAAACACCAACCAACAAAGAAAAGAAAAACACGAAGCAAAGGCGGCGAAACTTACCGATTACTATGCACAACAGAGGAAAGTCAGTCCTGGGAAAACAACGAGCAATCGTAGGCAAGTACAAGAACGCCTGAAGCACAGATAGCGCGAGGGTACCTTCACAGAACTTTCGCCGGATTCCTCCCCAATGTTCTTTTTTCTCTCTTGACCCAAGAGCAAAAACAGCAAACAATGGGGACAAAGGAGGCCTTTTTATAGACAGGTCTGATGCCCTAGGCACCCCTGTAATCCCCCCAAAATACTCAATCGGGGCAAGTCAAACGCCTACGAATCCAGGCCCTCCATCTCACATCGCTTCCTACGGACACGTGTCCTAGCATCGGTAAAATCCCCACGCCATCATAACTGACGGGACTGATGGGCTTTCTCCTTCAATGCATGTCAGCCACCTGCCCCGCCTACAAGTGACAGTTAAGGGAAATAGGGGCAAGAACCGAGGCGTCAAGCCCCCCTAACTTCCCCAAGCGCCAACCTCGAATCTAGGCCCAGGCATTCCAACGGTGATGTAGCATCCCACCGGTTCACAGGCATTCCAACGGTGATGTAGCATCCCACCGGTTCATAGGCATTCTAACGGTGATGTAGCATCCCACTGGTACACAAGCATTCCAACGGTGCCGTAGCATTCCACCAGTTCACAGGCAATCCATCGGTTTAGTCACTTTCCGCGCCTACAAGCACGGACAAGCCAGCAACAACTCAAGGCTTCAAACACATGGGCTTTATAAACCCGGGAGATTTTTCCTCTAACACATGCAAAAATTTTCCAGCAGGCTAGAAACCCTGCATCACACCAAGCTGTGAATATGGGTATCCACGGCGAGACTTGTTATCTCTACGCCACCCCACCGGGAGATTTTTTCTCTAACACATGCAAAAGTCTTCCAGCAGGCTAAAAACCCTGCATCACACCGATCAAAAATAACTAGCGGGTGGTGACCGGTGCTTAAACATGGCCGCAACCCTGCACAACTCCCCACCGGGCTACTCCCCGGCCTATACTACCGTCGGTAGCACTTTTCCCTTTGGGAACTTGGGGGACTCGTTCCTGCATGGCAGCCCACCGGTCGAGTCCCTCCGTATTCATTGCATGGCGGATTTCAACGCCACATCATCATTCCATGCACTCGTCCGGGTTTCACTCCGCACCATATTCATTGCATGGCGGATTTCAACGCCACATCATCATTCCATGCACTCGTCCGGGTTTCACCCCGTCCCATACCCATGGCATGATGACATTGGAGCACAACACCACTATTACTACAAACACACTCATAAACTGTCACACATCATCACACACCATTATAACAGCCTCTGCTCGAACGCCCGGCCAAGCCCAATCTTCAATGCGGACTTGGGGGACTGGGCACCGTTGGGTTGGTAACCCTGCGGGTTTGTGGGACAGCAGAGCAAGACATGTTAAGTCCCCATTCAAGATTGCACTTGACCGGGAACTTGGGGGACTTGTTGACAGTAGCCACAAAGGGGCTACACAGGCCCACAGACCCGCAGCTAGCATGCCCAGGGCCGGACCGAGGCCCGGAGCAGGATCCCCAGCACCCGGACCCGAGGCCCAGCAGTCTAACTTATGACCAGGGGCCCGGGAGCCGGGGACACCAGCCTGCCGAACAGGTCACCAGAGCTGCCCCTTAGCGTACAAACAGAAGGGAACCAGTCCCACATCGAAGAGTAAGGCCAAGCCTCACGCTCAACCACCTATATAAGAGCCTCAACTACCCTCATTAATAGGTAACTGATCTCTCCAACTACTTATCATTCCAGTTTAAATTATCTATTTGTCCCACCAGTACTAACTTAGGCATCGGAGAGGAGAAGACCGGCCCGCCCGGTATTCCCCTTAGTTAGCAAGTTTACAGGAGGAAGCTTCTATCGGATCCACCAGTCTCTGCCAGGCCTACGGGTTTGAACAGAAACACACACCAATACTTCCATTTAGGGTTATGCAATTCTGCATGCAGCGTTACTTATTCATCTGTGCCCACCATCATTGAACTAATTTGCACCACAGCTAGTGACTGTGTGTGAGGATTTAAAACAAACTTGTAATCCTTGAGCTCTTTTGGATTGACACGGATCTACAATCTTTGAGCTCGGTTAAATTTTGTTGCGCCGCCACAACGCACAATGATGGGTCACTTGAGATTGAATAAATATTTATGATGGATATGAACTTCCAGCTATAGTCCGCTATGTCGAAACCTTGACATGCGATCTCCTCACCGCTAGATTTGCGGTGTGTCACTTTGATGAGACAGTCTTCCCGTCGTTAGGGGGAGATAAGAATAAGGATGTTCAAGTGGAACGACAAGAATTGTCGTGGTTTTTCCCCAGTGTGTCTCATCTTGATCCCCAAAATCACACAAAGTAAAGTGTGTTGATATCTTATACATTAAAGTGACGAGATCACATAAACCTGCAGCAAATATACCTGTAAAGATTGTGTTTTATCAAAAGGACATGGTACCATCCAAAAGGAATTGGGCGACGAGTGCCAAGGCACGCTTGGAATAATAACCCTACAAAAGAACGTTAGTATAAAGAAAGTAGGGATCGTTCAGTCCGGGGATTAAGGGTACCTGACATGTAAAAGGTTAGAAACACACATATTCACATATATACAAGTATGAAACAAAAACATGGGGGGATTGAACATGGATCGGCAGCAAGCTGCCTCTAATAAACCTAGACACGAAATTAAACCTAAATTACTATATACAAGTGATCGACATCCCTCCACACAAAACATAGCACAAAAGACACACAAGAACACATCAAAAACTCATGCAAGACATACGACAGCAATATTATCCAAGTTTCCTAGACTCTATTCAATTCTGATTTCAATTAGGGCCTATCGGTTATCTAATCATTACTAGACTTCACAATTATTTTAGAAAACACAATCGTCGAATCCTAAAATTATACTAATCATATTTGAAAACACTATCGTCGAAGTCAAACCCAAAGAGTAATTATACACGAAAGTCTCAAATCGGAAACATGTGCAAGGTATGGCGTCACTCATCCTATTAGCATGCAAGTTTCTATTAATTATGGTAACCCTTTATAAGCAACCTAGAATGAAGTTTACTATCACCTAACTCGATCCTAAGTTTACTTTGGTAGATTAAATCGCAACCTACACAAGAGTCATGGCCGTGGTTTCATGTAAACCTTGATTTTTAAGGTGCGAATTCATACAACTAATCGAATGGAAGTCTAAAAATACATGAACATGCTACTGCCCTATATCTAATGCACGAATTAAAACATGTTACAATTTGTAAAAATTATTTTATAAAAACCAATAGAATTCGGAAATCCATACAAAGTTACAAAGCTAGGCATCAAAGTTTCTAGCTACATACAACATAGACATTATACATAGAATAAAAATACAAGACATGAGGTGGTAGAATCACACTTTAAGGACACCTTGAAGAATGAAACTCGACTGCAGCAATCGATGACAAAAGGTTTGGGTGAAAGATGAATTTTGGTAGTGGTGGTGATGGTTTCGGCTTGGTATTTTTCTGGACTAGAACTTCTGAATTTTGGCTAGAGTCTTTGGATAGTATTTGTGTTTGAGATGTGATAATTTTTCTGTAGAGAGACTGTGCCTTTATATAAGAGAAAGGCTGGGAGAGAATCGGCCGAACTCCTTATGTGAATCGGCAAGGAAAAGATTTTCCTTGCCGGTTTTGGTTTCCTTTGTTCTTCTAGGATTCTCTTCTTCTTCTGCCGATTTCTTCATGGACTTCAGCTGCATGGATTTCTGGATGGATAAGCAACATTTCTTGATGGATAATTGGTCCAAGACGCAGCTACAAGGTTCCCTAGTTGGGCCAGGAACACTTCTCCTAGAACCTGCAGTAAGCTTCCTTTTTCCTGGCAGGACTAGGTAAGCTCTTATTTCCTCATTATTCTCTTTCCTTTTGGCTTGGCCAACTCTCATATGTTTCATTTAGCTCAGCAGTTCTCATTTGATGCATTTAGACTTGACTTTGGTGCACAAATACAGAAAATCATAAAAATGGGTAGTAGGTTGCTTTCTCGGCAGGGCAGTGACCTTCTGGCCTTGTGACTGGCATAACTCTCTCCTCAAGGCAGCTTTTGATGCGATTTTAAGTTCTGTAGAAACTAGACTCAGAGCTTTCCGTGCATATATGGCTTGCCTTCTAGTTTTTTGTGAATCGTCCTGGAGAAATTCTGGAAGTTGGGTAACGTGCGTAGGAAATTACTGGAACTTCTGGATTTTGCGATAACTTTTCCTTTGCAATTCCTGGCATCTTTTCTCCATCCGATTTCTTTAACTCCTTCCATTGCTCAATCTTTCAACATGTCTACTGCATATAAGAGAAAAATTCATCAAAAGCATAAGCTAAGCTTTACAGAATCGACGAAACATTTAGATACTTGTTATTAAGAACTTTGTCAATTTTCTGTAAATTTCCCTATACTTAGCACATTTCTAATATAACTTCTACTAAAACTCATGACTCTATTATATGACTCGATCTAACACAAATAAGAGCTAAGCAAAGTACAAATGGAGGTAAAAAAAATATTAAGAACGTCGTATTTTATGCTCCTATCATTGGGTATTGCATTGCCACCATGGATGGTGGCATGGTGACGCCATAAGTGGCATAAATGGTGTCACAGGCCGTGGCTATCCAAGGAAGAGGGGAATGCCACCTTAGGTTTGATAAATACTCACCCAAAGGAAGAAAGTGAGTTTTGGCACAACCTGATCTATTGATTAGTGATACTTAAATCCATCTCATGAGAATATTTCTGGATTGTGGTTATCATTGGGGGTCGCCTCAAATGTTAGAACCAATCCTTGAAATTATTTCTGTCTGAATCCGTAGACTCACAGAGACCGGTGGATCTTGGTGTGATTCCTTCCTGCAAATCCTGCTAACTAAGGGAATACCGGGTTGGTCGGTCTATTCCGCTCCAATGTTTAAGTCAGTATAGATGGGATAAACTGATAACTTAGGCGGGAATAAGTAGTTGAAGTCTTAATTACATATTCATGAGGGTAGTTGAGACTAATATATAAGCTGCCGGGTATGAGGACTGGCTTCACCCTTCGATGTGGGACTGGCCCCCTTCTGCAGATATTGCTGGACTGTTTCGGCCCCTGCTTAGGGAGCCGCCATCCCCGGTTCCCGGGCCCTGATCACAAGTAAGATATTCCCGGGCGCGGAACCAGGTGACCATGCTTTGTTCCCGGGCCCTGGGCCGGGTCCAGGAGTGCTGGCTGCGGGTCTGGGAGCCTGGGTAGCCTTTCTATGGCTATTGTCAACAAGTCCCCCAAGTTCCCGGTCAAGTGCCATCTTGAATGGGGACTTAAATCTGTCTTACTTTACAGGCCCACAGACCCGCTGGGATACGAACCCAACGGTGCCCTAGCCCCCAAAGTCTGCGTTTAAGATTGGGCTTGGCCGGGCGTTATGATAAACCTGTTATGATGGTGCATAATGTGATGAGTGCATGGTTATGATGTTCATGGTGACAGTTGCATACGGGTACAAGATGTAGTGCATGAGATGATGATAATGTGGCGTTGAAATCTGCCGTGCCATGCTATGTCCTGGGAAAACCGGGTGAATATAGCGCACGGGTGGAACGAGTCCCCCAAGTGAGAAAGGTAGCCGCAAATGTCAACGGTCAGTGGGTGCCTTAAATGGAGTTGTCTTGATGAGGTAACATGGGGCCAGCCGGAAACGTTCCCTGTGTTAGAGGAGTTCCCGATATGGTGTTGTAGGACTGCCTCTGTTTCTGCAGGCGTGAAGTATGTGCATGGTTTTTAGCCTGCGGGAAGAATTGTCTTGTATGAGAGGATCAAGTCTCCCGGTGGGGTGAAGCGGCCCTGTGTTCGTATTGGCCGGCATCCCCGATCGCTTCTCAGCCTGTGTGTTACAGGTATGAGGTATGTGCAGGGTTTTTAGCCTGTGGGAAGAGTTATCCGGTATGAGAGGATCATGTCTCCCGGGTTTATAAAGCCTGGTGGTACCTGGAGCCCGTAGGTCGTACAAGGCTGTCCGTAGGAATGTCTCAATTCGTACAACTGGTTATTCCGTAGGAGTGAACGTTAAGCAAGTGTGGACCTGGCCGGTGGAATTCCGAAGTCAATGGTTCAAGCTGGATGTACCGGCGAATAAGATAGCGTTTAGTTGGAGCAGGTACTACAGTTGGAATAGCGTAGCCTGTACATAATATTCCTGCAGAGTTTTTAGCCTGCGGGAAGAAGTCTCCTGTGTTAGAGGAAGAGTTCTCCTGGTGGGATACCTAGCCGTTGTTTCTTGGCTGTGGTCAACCGCCCGGTGGCGAGATAAAACATGCGCAGGGTTTTTAGCCTGCTGGAAGAATTGTCCTGTACGAGAGGATCAAGTCTCCCGGTTTTAGCCGTTGTCGCTGGCCATAAGGGTGGAATAAGTTCAACAAGTGGAATGCCTAGTATCGGTGGAATAATTGTTAGAATGGCCCGTACTGTTGCAATATTTCAGCCTTAGGTTGGAATAGGCTTCGGGCGGGACGGTTCGATTTTATCCTCTACTCTTTCAACTACCCTCTGCATGCGAGGCAAGTGTCTAACATGCATTGAAGGGGGTATTCCATCAGTCTCATCAGTTATGATGGCCTGGGAAGTTACCAGTACTGGGACATGTGCCGCTAGGGGATCTTGGAAAGCTATGTGTAGCTCTGCGCCCATACAACACCAATGGTTCTTTCAAATACTCAAAGATATGAAAGATTTGAGCTTATTCAATCCCTACATAGAAGATGACATGATAGAAAGAAAACTATTCACATCATAGCTAATTATGCGTAAAGAAAAACGCATTAAAGGTGAAAATCTGTTATTGCAGATCAATTTCAAATCTCTTAACGGTTCGTCCATACTTATGCTCTAGATAGAGCTTTTGACTGTTTTACTACAAGATGGTCATGCTTAGCATAAACATGATGTTCATTATGAACTTATGTGATCAGTTCATGTACAACCTTATCCTCGAGATCAAAGTAAATAAAGTTGGATCTGAGGAGGATGTGGCAGAATTTAGTTACTAAATCATTGCTCAAAGTCATATTTGAAAAACATGTGAAAATGCATAATTGTGCTAAGGTTATTGAAACTCTCTTGATCAAATGAAAGAATCGGGGAGAATCTCATGATTAATGTAAAAATCAGGGGGAGGTGCAGACATTAGGGGGAGTCTAGCACATACATGTTGTTTTCAAATGTAATAGGTGCATTGTGCTCTTTTTCTCTTTCGACCAAAGTTTTATTTTCTCCCATTGAGTTTTTGGTACTTGGCAAGGTTTTTAATGAGGCAACACCTCATGCACCATTTTATCTTTGACTCGGCCCAAGGGGGAGTGTTGAAAGAAAAACACATTATGTGCCTTCGTCAAAGTAACTGACGATAGAAAATTATGATATTATCAATCAAAAGATGTAACGACTCAATCAGTCATTATTGTCATTATGTATGTTGTAATTACCATTGTAATATTCACCCTATATAAAGGGGTTTATCAATGAAATGAATAGATCAATTCTCATTTTACTTTTACAGTTATCTTAATATACTTATGTAGGTCTAAATTTGGATGGATCGATTCTTTAATAAATGCAGGTTATGAAAGTTTCATGAATGTAAGTAAGCCGATTATTGATTTACATAGTACACTCTTTTTTACTTGTTTGATCGGGCGAGGTTTTTAGCGAGAGTAAATTTTTTCTTTACGATATAAAAAAAAGAGAGAGAGAAAATCTCACAGCCCCTCATTCCCACCGAAAAACCCTATTCTCAACTACCATCCCATCGTAATACGATAACATAGTTTTAAGTCTTCCTCACAAACCCTTGTTTCACTTCTCTCACTTTCTCTCTCTAAAACCCCCAAACCCCTATTTCTCTCTTTCTCTCTCTAGAAATGGTGCCACTTGACCCCTCGGCCTGCCTCGTCGACGACCTCCGTAACTTCCTCTCCGACGTCGCCGACCACGACGCCCGCCCCGACGATCCCTCCCGTCCTTCAATCCCAACTGTAAGTCCCACCCCATTTTAACGGTTCCTTTTTTTTAGGGTTTTAGAGACTCGAACCGGGTCTGGGCCTTTAACCCGGCCGGCGTGGTTTCACGGCTGCCGGCGCGGTCGGGTTTGGGCCGAGTTGACTGGTCCAAAGTCCGGTGGCTGGCTTTTCTGATTGGTGCAGGCCGTGCGTTTTACGAACTGTTTTTTTTAATGACGGTTTTGCCCTTTTTGGAATTGGGTTGGTCTGTTTTAGGAGGAGGGTAGTTGTGGAAATAATAATAAAGTATACGGATTGGGTCTTTATCGTTGTGACCTGGTGGTTCTGGCCCATGCCGTTACAGATTCCACCCAAATTTGATAATGCCACCGCAGGGGTAGTGAAAAGACAGTCTTATCCAAAATTGGATATTATTTGTCAAACATCAACCCACAACAAACGTGACGAGCTTTTAGTAATTTTGTCCTTTTATTTTGTTGTTGCCGCCCGGACACTGAGTCAGCTCTAAAACCCTGCACCGAGTTACAGAGTCGATTCACTGGGTTTTACTCATTACTTGTAGGAGGATGCAGAAGAAGAGCTGGAGTGGATATCGAACAAGGATGCGTTCCCAGCGGTGGAGACGTTCATTCTGTCGGAGCAAGTCAGCAGCATTGCGATTGCGAAGCACCAGAGCCCTGTCTCGGTGCTGGAGACGAGCGCAAACAGCAGCAGCGCCTCCCTAATGAGCTCGTGTGGGGGGCTAAAGCCGCCCCATCGAGCGCGAACCAAGGGTCGACGCAGGCGGAGCGAGATTCCTCCGCAGCAGCTCTTTTGGAACCAGCCAATTGAGAGCAGCAAACCCAGCAGGAGTAGTGGCAGTGGGAGTGCCAGCAAGCTGGATATCGGGAGGAAGTGCCTGCATTGCGGGACTGATCAGACCCCGCAATGGCGGGCGGGTCCTCACGGACCCAAAACGTTGTGTAATGCGTGTGGGGTGAGGTACAAGTCGGGGCGGTTATGCCCCGAGTACCGCCCTGCGAGTAGCCCGACGTTCTCGAGCGAGATGCATTCGAATTCCCACAGGAAGGTGTTGGAGATGAGGAAGCAGAAGTATGGAGTGGGAATGGTTGTGAAGCCTGAGGATAAAGGTTAGGCCCTTGTGAATTAGTCAATTTTTTTTCTCGCTTGTTTAGTTTTTTACTGCTAATTTTAGTGTTAGGTTCAGGAGATAGTAGGACTGTTGTACTGTTGTAGTTGTGGGGGTTAGAATTACTTAGATTGTTAGAAGAACTTTGTTTTGTTGAATAGATCACAGCTAGGGGACATTTTGAAGTTATTGTGTTTGATTGTTATGTAGACTTAACAATATTTTTGGGGTTTTGCCAATTTTTAATTCTTTTGCTCTGTTGCTTGAGTCTGGATGTGATGGATTTTAAGAAGATTTTGGATGAATGGATTGAGGGGTTTGGGGGACTTGGTCATTTTGCTTTTGGACAATCTTTAGATCTTTCTTTACTTACACTTTTAGCCTTAATGTATAGTGCTTGAAGTGATGATAGCTGAGTATGAATTTTTTGTTCTTTAAAACCCAGAAATGAAGTTACAAAGAAGATCTTTGTGGAATCTTATACAATATTTAGTCAAACAAAAATTCATCATACAAAGGTCTTAGAAAATTATTAAACAAAACATAATTCTGTTCATAATTGTATCCCAATGATGCAGGCATATTTTCTTCTTGATAAACATGAGAATAAGTCACATGGCGCCAAGAAATATGTCTTGAATGATTGTCATCAAAATCCTCCAAGGAACTTGATATATATTTTGCCTTGTAACATTTGGATATCTGTAAGTCTCCCTTAAACTGCACCAAATGAAGATCGAGTCTTGTACCTCACATCAAACCTATATTCAAACCAATTGCCTCCGCATTTGAGATTGAGGCTTAACCTGTAGGAACTGAACCTCGGTACTTCTTGTAGAACTTGTAGAAGTTTGATTCAGAATTTCCCTGCAAATGGAATGAACTTGACTTAAAAATTAGGGAAGAAGTTATGGATATATGAAGCTAAGCAGGGTTCATCACTTCTTGCTATTATTGAAGATTATGTGTTAGTGTGACTTAGACCTAGAACTGGGGCATGTAACACTAATAGAAAGATAGAGGAAGATGAAAAGAATAACAGGTGTTTTTCCTGAGATGTCCCATGGAATGAACTTACTGCATCTCATGTTGACATTGAAAAAATCCACAAGGTCAACAACCTCTGGAAAAGATTGATCAGTCCCAAAATTCCCTGCGATTTCTGCCTTCAGAAAGAAGTGCTTGAGTTCACTTGCCCATTGCAGCTTACTGCTTATTGTAACAGAAACAGTTGGACACCCATAATATTGGTTAAGGACGCCAGACTGCCAGAGTCACAAGTTTCGCTCCTGCATTTTGGCAATTGCCCTGAACCACTCGTCTTTTGCACTTGAATCCAACTACAGCCTTGCACTTTAAGGACACCATATTGAGGGCAGTTTATAGAAAACGAGCAGTTGCATATACACTGCTCCAGAAGTCCAGATGCAGCAACTCAATTGGAACTGAGATGAGTCTTCATCATTAAGTAGCAACTATTTGGTTGGATTAGGATAGGCCTGAGGCAGATTTAGCAACTGATAGGATCCCATAACCTATCAAATTCGAGGTTGTAGAGTTTCTGGAAGACATCCAAGTTAGGGGGAAAGGGTCATCAACCTGTTTGCAGTAGTTCAACAACCTATTTCGGAGGGATTATGTTGCAGACCTCCTGTTCAGCAACACCGTCCATTCTAAGCTCAAGATTCTAAGAGAAGAGCGTAAGTGCGATTACGACGAACCCAAAAGTGGGTTCGGCCCAACAATATCTGATCTATCAGTCCAAGAAATCATATTCAATACAATGTCATCAGGGCGGTGTGCTTTCAAAGGTATAGTTAGAGAAGAAAAGGCTCATTTTGCAAGGAATTGAGTCCTTCCATCGCTTATAAACAATCGCCGGCTGCCACAACTTGCGCATTACTAATGTATCGAACAACAGAAATCATGGGCGTAGTCCATTCTGTGAGCACAAACATCACTGAGAATTTGGATAAAAGACAACAAATGATATTTCAAAGTTACAGTACTAGTTGTCCTAATCTACAACTAACAATAAAACCTGCGCGTTCCAACTTCATATCAAGCTTGGAATTTGCAGCACTAATTAGACAATCGACACTAGATCAGTGAGAAGCCACATTACATTAATTTGACATGGATAGAACAAAGCAACAAGCAACCATATCTGTTTGCTTGATTCACTCAATAGTGAATACTCCAACCAAATTTCCTAATTCAAACCCACACTAACATATCACCAGGATATCAGAAACATCCCAAGATTTAAACTTCAACACTAATTCTGCTTAAAAACACATTAGCTACAACTCATACCTCATTACTCTAAGCAGTAATCCTAATCCAAACTCACAATGCACCTAAGCAGAACATCACCACCCCTCCAAATCTCCAATCATAATCAAAGTTTTGAACTTCCATCACCAAATAACACAAAGCTTCCACCTTTGCTTACTCAAGCAAGAAACCACGTGCCCGTCACGTGACAATAGAAATATCTAGGACATAAACCTATATTTTCTCATTTTTGAAAAAACACAAAGATAAAACCCCCAACCCCAACCATAAACCCTTCCTCCTTTGCTCTCTTAAGAAATGGTGTCACTGGACCCAGATGACTTCTTGGCCGACCTCGCCGACGTCCCCGACCATCCCAGCCGTCCATTTCCTGTAAGTTCATCCTCACCACCATTATGGGTTTTTCTTAGGGTTTTAGCCACCCTCCTATTTCACTAGTTTTTGCTCTGGGTGTAATTGGGTCTCTGTTTCTCATTTTGTTTTCACTCCTCACATGCAAAGATATGACCTTTTTGTTTTGGGTTTGTTTAATTCAATTAACATTTATATAAAACAATCCAAAGATGGTAACTTTTTGGGTTTTGAATTCTGTAATTTTTTTTTTAATGCAGGAGAAGGTAACTGAGGAAGAAGAGCTGGAATGGCTGTCCAACAAGGACTCATTCCCGGCCCTTGAAACCTGCATGCTGCCGGAGGAGCCGCCGAGGCAGCAAAAGGCTATTCCCAATGCCGAACAGGGTAATGGAGCTCTATTAATGCCGCCAATGCCGAGCAGGAAAACAAAGGAGGACAGTTGCAAAGCCAAGAGTATGAAAGTTTGCACATTTTGTGGGGTTTCACAGACTCCGAAGGGGCCTGAGGATGCCTTGGGGGCATGTAATGCCTGCGGTTTTAGCTACAAGAAGAGTATTAAGGGTGAGAAAGTGAAGAATTGTGAGAGTGATAAGGTGAAAGACATTAAGAAAAAGTGCACACACTGTGAGATTACAAAGACTCCAATGTGGCGGGCGGGTCCGGATGGACCCAAAACCCTGTGTAATGCTTGTGGGGTTAGATACAGGTCAGGGCGGCTTTGCCCCGAGTACCGCCCTGCAAATAGCCCTACGTTCTTGAGGGAGTTGCATTCGAATTTGCACAGGAAGGTTATGAAGATGAGGAAGCAAATACATGGGATTAAGGGGACGGTGACAAAACCTGTGAATAAGTGGTAGGCATTTTTCTGTCTTTGCCTTCTCATTTTTAATGTTGGTTAGGACTTAGAGCAGAGTAGGATAGGGTAGTGGACTAGTGGGGGTTAGCATAATCAGATGGGAAGGGAATTGATAGCTTTGATGAGTATGTGGATTGGTGGATTGATGATGATTTTGGTCCTTTCTTTGTTGTTACAAATTTCATAATGCATCATCTTTCTCGAATGACCTAACGGATTTGGTAACATTTATCTTTTACGATGCATTAACTTTCTTGACTAACTTTTAGCCAAATGGATAGTATATTTGGGGTTATAAACTGAAAATCGTTGCTCTGTTGCTTGAATTAGGATTGATGGATTGAAAATGAATGAGATTGCTTGATGGACACTGTTTGTATTGTTTAATATTTTGCATCATCTTTGTCGATTAATTTTTCTCTGATGTAGAGTGTTTATAAAAGTGTAGTTCTTTCCTCTATTTTTTTGAATTTGGATTGATATGTTTGGCACAGATGTGAAAATCTGGATGAGGGCTTTATGTTTTATTATTTTTTATAATATTATATTATATACTAATTGTCTAGATTGTCATACTCTGCATCTTCTTGACTGTTCTTAGCCTCATTTGTTTGTAATAATGGCTTAACGTAAATCCTATTTTGTTCTGTGAAACAGCACAATCAGCGCCGCCACCACGGCCCTGAAGAAGATGAAGAATGACATGGTCCCGACTGTCTCAACAGTGAATATCTTGGAGCAACCAAGAAGAGGTGTCATTGCTGATCCGCAAAGCCCTGTTTCAGTTCAAAACAACACAAAAGGCAGCTCAATCCTCGAGCCCCACCAATCCCCTAGCAAATTTCTGGGGCAGCAGCAGCTGTTCTGTGGCCAACTTAATAACAAGCTCAACCCAGAAGACACTGCCAAAGTGGAAGTTGGGAGAAACACCACCATTCTCATGAGTTCTTGTGGGACCGTCAAGGTGTCCTATAAAGTGCCAAACAAAATTTTAGAGAAGCAGCAGCTGTTTAGTTGCCAACCTACCAACAAACGCAGAAAGAAAAACACTGTCAAATTGAAGAATGAGGGAAACAATGCCACTCTCATGAGTTCTTGTGGGAACCTTGAGCCGCCCCACCAACTGCCAATTGAATTTCTGGAGCAGCACCAGCTGTTTGATGATCAACCTAACCACAACTGCAACAAGAAACACACTGCCAAAGTGGAAATGACCATGAAACCTGTGGATGTAAGGTATGTCATTTTTCTGTCTTTGCCTGGTCATTTTAGTGTGGTTAGGAGGTATCAGGATAGTTGTAATGGGGCCTCAGATTAATCAGAGGGTATAACTTTTTTGTTTTGATCATAAGCTAATGGAATTTCAAATTTGCATGCAATGCTTTATCCTTGCAATACAGGTTGTTCTGTGATGTAAATTGAATTTTTCTGCTCTGCTGCTTGAAATCGGATTTGAGGGATGAGGAAAGTTTATTTATATTAATGCATTGAATGTTGTGGCCACCTTTTGCCCTCTTAGAGATTTTTTGTTATGCATCATTTTTCTTGACTAGCATCAGCTCAACTGGATAGCATTTGGATATGGTCTAAATTTAAGGTTCTGCTGCTTGTCATTGGATTTGATGGATTTGGGAGAAGGTGGATCAACTTTGTTTTATTTTTTTGGATGGGTTTTACTGCTGACAAACTTAGTTCTTTGCTATCTTGAATTTGCACCTGAGCATGGAGATTCAGGATTCTTTGCTATCTTGAATTTGCACCTGAGTATGGAGATTTAGGGAGATTATGAATTGAAGGAATGCGGGTTTTGGTAATTCCTTATTTGAGAGAATCGTTTCATGTGCATTATCTTTCTTGACCAAATTTAACCCTAGTGGATAGTATTTTTGAGATTATTTTATTGTTCTGTTACTACCATTTTGAATTTATGGCACCCAAGGTGGATGGATGATTTTTGTTGTTTATGTCATTGAGTGTCCGCTTTTTTATTCATTGGAATATTCTCTGTTGATTAACTTTACCCTTAATGGATATTATACCTGAGATTTTAATTCTTTCTTCTGTTTCTTGAATTTGGGTTGAAAACTTTGATTATATTCTTGAACAATGTATTTGAATATATTGACAAGGGATTTGGAATTTTTTTGGCTTGTATGATATCAAATTATGCATCTCTTCCTTGATTGAATTGGTCCTTTACTGATAGAGATATTGACAGCAGTACCACCCTCATGAAGTCTAACAAAGACTCATTGCCTGCTGTTGAAACATTGAATATCTTGGACCATTCAAGAGGCCATTTTATTACCGAACAGCGGAGCCCTGTCTTGGTGCTTCAGAACAGCACAAACAGCAGTGCCACCCTCATGAGCTGCTATGAGACATATGAGCTGCCCCACCAGTCCCCAAGCAAAATTTTCAGCCAGCAGCCGCTGGTTTATAACCCAGATAACAGCAACCCCAACAAGAAAGACTCTGCCAAAGTGGAGATTGAAGGAAACAGCACTTCTACAATGAGCTCCTGTGGGACTGCCACGCTGCCCCGCCAAGCGGCAAACGAAATTCCAGGGCAGCAGGAGCTTTTCTTTGACCAGCATAATAACAACTGCAACAAGGAAGACACTGCCATCGTGGGGACTGAGGTAAAATGCCAGAATTGTGGGGCTAAGCAGAGCCCCCAGCAGTGGGAGGACCCCCTTGGACCCATAACCTTGTGTCTTTCCTGTAGGCTGGCCAAGCACACAGCTAGGCGGAAAAGAAGTACGTCTTTAGCTTCTAACAAGAGGCGCAAAAAGGAAGACACTGCCAAAGCGGAGATGGTAGGGAAACCTGGGGATAAATGGTATGTTTTTTCTTTGTCTTTGCCCTGTCATTTTTGTGGGTAGGAGCTAGTAGGATTGTTATAATGGGATCTAGAGTTAATCATAAGCTATGGGTAAGTTCTTTGTTTCACTTATTTTTTTAATTATTTTTGTCTGTAGTTTTTTGTTTTGATGAATAAGACGGTGGAATTTCAAAAATTGCATGTTATGCATATCATTGAATTATGAATTGTTATCATCTGTCTTGACCAACTGTAGCTCAACTGGTTTGCATTTGGTTATGGTCATACATTAACTTTCTGCTTTGTTACATGAATTGGATTTGGTGGATTTAGGAGAATGTGGATTAGCGGACTGTTGATTTGGTTGTTCAAAAGTATATCCTTAATAGTTACGGTTTTGCTTCGAAGTTTAGTTTCCTTATCTTTATTTAGCATTTGAGGATGATTATGGAGAATGTGAAATTGCAGGATTGAGGGTTTTGGCAATCTTTATTTATTGTTTCCCTTGAGATAATCTGTTTATCCCTTTTGGATACTGCTTTTGGGATTATTAAATTTAAATGTTGTTACCCTCTTGGTTGGAATTTCATTTGATGGATTCAAGGTGACTGGGTTAATGACTTAATGGATTGACTGAATTTATTTATTTTCTCTGTTTTTTGGATTTGCATCACTAAATGTGGCAAAACGTAAATATATGGACAAGGGTTTTGGATTTTTTGATTGGCTTTAGCTCTGACAGTTGTTTATGATTTCCAGCACAAACAGCTCTGCTGCCCTCAAGGACTCCAAGAAAGACCCGTTTGTCAATACGTCAAATAGTTCAGAGCAACCAAATGTCGTTGTCATTTCCGAGCAGCAGACCCCTGCCTTTGTGTTTGGTAACAGCACTATGAAAAAGTGCACACATTGTGAAATTACACAGACTCCGCAGTGGCGGGAGGGTCCCCATGGACCCGGAACCCTGTGTAATGCTTGTGGGGTTAGGTATAAGTCGGGACGGCTTTGCCCCGAGTACCGCCCTGCAAATAGCCCTACGTTCTCGCGGGAGTTGCATTCGAATTGTCACAAGAAGATAATGGAGATGAGGAAGCAAGTATATGGGATTGAGGGGGAGGTGGCGAAACATGTGGATAAACGGTAGACATTTTTCTTTGTCTTTGCCTTCTGATTTTAATGTTGGTTAGGACTTAGGAGAAGAGTAGGTTAGTGTAATGGGGGTTAGGATAATCAGTTGGGAAGGGATTTGATAGCTTTGACGAGAATGTGGATTGGTGGATTGATGATTTTGGTCTTTTCTTTGTTGTTACAAATTTTTCATAATGCATCATCTTTCTCGAATAACTATTTTTTGTGATGCATTATCTTTCTCGACTAACTTTAGCCAAATGGATAGTATTTTTGGGATTATAAGTTGTAAATCTTTGCCCTGTCGCTTGAATTTGGATTTTTTGATGGACTGAAAATGAATGAGGTAATTCTGTTTGCATTGTTTAATGTTTTGCATCATCTCTGTCCACTAATTTCCTCTCTAATGTACAATGATTATAAATGTGTAGTTGATTCTTCTGTTTCTTGAATTTGGATCAATATATTTCGGACACGTTTTACGGTTTTTTTTTTTTTTTTTTTGTATTCTCAATTATCTATTTGTTTTGTAGATAATCATACTCTGCATCTTTTTGACTGATCTTAGCCTCATTTGATTGTTATAATGGCTTAATGTAAATCCTAAATCGTTATGTCAAACAGCACAAACAGCACCGCCACCATGGCCCTAAAGAACATGAAGAAAGATATGTTCCCGACTGTCACAACAGTGAATATATTGGAGCAACGCAAAAGTGTCATTGCTGAGCAGCAAAACCCTGTTTCAGTGCTTGAAAACAACATAATCAGCAGCACCACCCTTGAGCCCCAATCCCCGAGCAAACTTCTGAGGCAGCAGCAGCTGGTCTGTAACCAATTTAACAACAAGAACAACCAGGAGGACACTGCCAAAGTGGAAGTTGAGAGAAACACCAGCATCCTCATGAGTTCCCGTGGGACCATCAAGCTGTCCGATAAAGTGCCAACCACAGTTTTAGAGAAGCAGCATCTGTTTAATTGCCAACCTACCAACAAACGCAGAAAGAAAAACACCGTCAAATTGAAGAATGACGGAAACAATGCCACTCTCATGAGTTTTTGTGGGAACATTGAGCCACCGCACCAAGTGCCAACTGAATTTTTGGAGCAGCACCAGCTGTTTTATGACCAACCTAACAATAACTGCAACAAGAAACACACTGCCACAGTCGAGATGACCATGAAACCTGTGGATATATGGTATGTTTTTTCTGTCTTATCCTTGTCATTTTATTGCGATTAGGACCTAGTAGGATTGTTGTAAGGGGGACTTGACTGATAGTAATTTTGATTGCAGTGGCACCCTCATGAAGTCTAAGAAAGACTCATTCCAGGCCGTTGAAGCATTGAACATCTTGGACCATTCAAGAGGCATGTTTATTGCTGAACAGCAGAGCCCTATCTTGGTGCTTCAAAACAGCACTAACAGCAGTGCCACCCTCATGAGCTCCTGTGAGACCGTTGAGCTGTCCCACCAGTCCCCAAGCAAAATTTTCAGGCAGCAGCTGCTATTTCCTAACCCTGGTAACAACCTGCCCAATGAGAAAGACACTACCCAAGTGGAGATTGAGGGAAACAACACTTCTACAATAAGCTCCTGTGGGATCCTCACACTGCCCCCCCACCAAGTGCCAAACGAATTTCCAGGGCGGCAGCAGCTGCTCTTTGAGCAACCTAACAACAACTGCAACAAGAAAGACACTGCCATCATGGGGATTGAGGTAAAATGCCAGAATTGTGGGGCTGAAAAGAAACCCCAACAGTTGGAGGGTCCTCTTGGACTCAAAACCTCGTGTCTTTCCTGTGGGCGAGTCAAGCACACAGCTAGGCGGAAAAGAAGTGTGTCTTTAGCTTTTATCAAGAGGCGCCAAAAGGAAGACGTTGCCAAAGTGGAGAGGGCAGTGAAACCAAGTGATATAGCCAACGCCGAGCACCAAAAACATTTCTCAGTTCTTGAAAACAGCACAAACAACAGCATGGACCTCTTGAGCTCCTGCAGGATAACAATCCCCCACCGTACCCGTAGCAAGGGTCTCTGTAGAAGAAGCACAATTCCAGGCCAGCAAGTTGGGATTGGAGAAAAGTGTGTGCAGTGTGGAAAACATACAAATAGGTGGCGAATGGGTCCCCTTGGACCCACAACTCTATGTAATACCTGTGGGAATAAGTATCCGCCCTTGTGGGGAATAAGCGAAGTGACAGTGGACATTGCCAAATGTCAGCATTGCGGGTCTGAAGAGACCACACAATGGCTCATGTGTCCTCTTGGAACCAAAATCCTATGTGCTGTCTGTTACCATTGGATTATGTATGGGCAACAGCAGTTCTGCAACCAAACTAACAACAATCCAGACCGGAAAGCCAGTAGTGAAGTGGTTATTGGAAGAAAATGCTATCATTGCGGGATTATTGCAGGTCCTATGGGTTCCGAAACACTGTGTAATGTATGTAGGTTTAGGTGGTACAAATTCGGGGATCGCTGGTGAGACAGCCGTTCAAGTAAACCAATGCTCTTGAGGAAGTTGCATTCAAATTTTTGCAGGAAGGTGCTGACATGAGGAAGCAAGAATTTTGAGTAGAGATGGTGGCGGAGCCTGTGGATAGAAAGAACACTATAGGTGAGTCGCCGTTTCCTTTTTCTCTGCAGTGTAGTTAGTAGCTAGTAGGATTAGCGGAACTATTAAATATACGGTGGTTGGTTTGGCTGCTTGAATGTGGATTTGATCGATGGATCCAGGATGAATGTTGATTAAGATTAGAATTCTCCTTTCTTGACTAACTTACCCCAAATGGATAGTGGTAGAAGTGAATATTAGTTCGTTCCAATTACCATCACTTTTTAGGTTGCATCTTCTGGTGAAAATCTCCTATCAATATAAATATGAAATAGAGCAATGGGGTATTGTAGTTGTATCACTTGTGTGTTTGCTTTGGGATGCATAAAATTTATTTTTCTTGTTATTTTGTGGAAGCCCTGGTTAGCTCTTTTCTCTAATATGGTTCTGGCACTTGTAAACTGCAATGTGACTACCCTCAGGGAACTAGACTCAAAACGCCTGGGAGATACTGATGCACCATTTCTTTTGCTGATGTGCTGGTTGAATCTCAGACAATGCATTTAAGCTATAGACGCTAAACTCTAAAGATTTGGTAAAAGCCAATGCACCAATTTCCTCTTGACAAACTTGGTCAGAACTCGGAAGCACCTTAGATTTGTTTAATTTCATAACTTGTTTAGGGTGAAGATTAATATATCTGTGCTGTATGGTACTGTTATTGCGATGCAAATGTAATGTTGGAATGCAAATCAGATATAATGTCTTTTAGCAGGTTTTTTTTTTTTTTTTAAATAATTTTTTTGTTGTTCTCATTTTAGCAGAGTTGAACTCCATGAATGGTTGCAGAGAACTTTAGAAAATGCAGTTCGAGACTTATCGTGTTATCGCATAGTTTTTCTTCTTCTTATTTTTGACTTTTTTCCCCTTTTCTTGCTTAGTTATCATCAGTTTATGTGATATCATGTGATAACCCAATTGCAGTAAACAGGCGAAATTCTGTATTGTTCAAAGATGATGCAGCATTTGCACTCAAATTCTTTGGATTACAGGTGCACTTATATTTTGGATTTGAAGTGATTAATGGGATTCACAAATGATGTGATTCTTACATGAGGTAACCACAGGCTAGAGATAAAGACCTTTGAATGTTTTCCTATGCCATCTAATCCTTTTTAGACCTCTGACTGCCTTCCTATGCCTTGTAATCTTTTTCTAGACAAAGGTTGTCTCTGGTCATCAAAGATGTCATATTACTCGTGGCTCCGAGAATATATGGTCGAAGATTTACTGAATCTGGTTAGCATTTCAAAACATACTGGTCAAAAGGAAAGCAGTATATTATTTTAGTGTTGCTTTAGATTGTAAACTATTGCAACCATACTCCATGTGAGTACTTACGCTTGAAGTGATGATGAGTCAATTTAACTATTTCTCTACAACTTGTTCACGTTCTCCACATCAACATATCCTGATATTGGTCTGTTATTTTTCCAATGAAAATCACAGTTTCCATGGAGGAAGATAACCTCAATTTTTTCCAAGGATAACCTATACGGCTGCACACCCTCTATGGAATCGTTCTCAGTGACATCCGAAGCAGATCTTTAGCTGGAGAAGAGAAGTAGGATGACTGATGAGCTCATGACCAAGAAAATATAACCGATCAACCATAATATATCATGACTCGAGACATAATACGAGTGCAGAAAATTGATAATCAATCTCTTTCAACACAAAGTATAACACCATCGAAAATGTAGAATTTAACAAATGACGCAAAGCTATACAACATGCATGCATCATCCATTACGTCAATCAGATTCAATGGGGAAATGGGAAATTAAACAGAAAATTTCTGTCATTTGAAAAAGGGTATCCTTATGACGGTGGAGTTAATTAAGCTTAGCAGATGAGGCTCCTAACTTCAAGATCAAATGCTCATTAAGTAAGTATTAAACCACTAAATATTAGGGTTTTCTTTCTAATTAAGATTAGAGAGGCACTGAAACCCATAAAGCAGCACTGCTTCCAATCACAGCAGAAACCGATCTTGTTTACCTTGTGTTGGAAAAAAATGTTTCTTTTTCATTTCTCATATTAAAAATGAAGCTTTCAAATTGAAGAATTGAATAAGGGATTCTATAAGAGAAAGGTATAAAGGAAGTCATCATTGATATTGGTCTTCATTGCAATGAAAGATTATGGGCCAAGGCCTGTGCCGCAATTGGAAAGAAATATACAGAGAAGACTAATGAAGCTCATATGAAGGAAGGTAGTGGGAGTGTTGTGTGTCTATAATTCAAAACCCAAAAAATCAAAAGATTCATCATTTAGCAATCGAAAAGACGGTGTATACACGACGTAATATTAACTATCTATGTATTTTAATTATCGTATATTTTTATTAAAATTATAAATTTTTACCATCCATAATGAGTCGTGTATTTACAAT
The DNA here is from genome assembly GCA_963682095.1 of Potentilla sterilis. Taxonomy (NCBI): domain Eukaryota; kingdom Viridiplantae; phylum Streptophyta; class Magnoliopsida; order Rosales; family Rosaceae; genus Potentilla; species Potentilla sterilis. The sequence continues at coordinate 49,078,861 of OY821758.1, read as the reverse complement.
GCGTACACTATAAACGATTACACACAATTTTTGTGGATTATTGATAGAAAGAGCAACACAAAGTCATAATTGGATGTTCACGAATATATGAGGGACTGAATTATATTCGAAGTTACCTTATCCTTGGAACCGAAGACCTTCGAGAATGTCAAGAGCAAACATTAATGTCATCATCATAGGCCAAGAACCAAGAACCAAGAACCAAAGGAGGGTTCATTTTCCCAGTTGATTCTGAATATTTTACCAACTAAAACTTGATGGGGACTTTAGTGGAGATGAGCCAACCCTCAACATCTTCATGCATCCAGCTTCAAGCCATTGCCCTCTTGTTTTGTGCTCTAATAGTTATCAACATGTTGCATATATTTTCACATATTCTTGAATTATCTTGTGGGACTCTTCCAGTCACTTTTCAAGATTGCATATGATTTAGTAGTCGGACGCATAAGCCACAGCAATGGACCAATTTGATATCGACGTAATGCCGCTAGTGCCTAGTGGTTCGGCAGCTTAGAGAGCTTTCTGTACCTATTTCAATTTTCAAGGTCCCGATCCTTGAGATTTGTGGACCATATACATACATGTACACACTGCCTAATTTTTAGTTTCATTTCCATCAATGTCTTTTTTTTCACCTACTTTGGGGAAAATGAGCTAGCGAGTAGGAACTAGGAACAATCATCCAAACCGGCTTCAAGTCATTCACATTCGTGAAACATAGAACTTACAAGCTGAAGTCACTCACATATATTTCAAACGTTTCGCTCAATTGAATTGTTAAATTACAATCGTGGCCAGGGGAGGAGCTGCAATACCTTGTTGATTATGAAACTTTTGGAATACCTTTGATCTGTTGGAACTATAACAAGACGAAGAAAAGCTGAAGCTTCAAATAGACTCCAAGCTCCCTAAGACAGATAGGAATATGCCGGTGAAAAATGAGTAGCTAGTGGAACGAGTAAGGTCTGCAGTAGCAGTCGGCGACTTTGAAAATACCCCCTTTATGTAGGGTGGTCTTGTAGGATTTAAATAAATTGGGGTTAAAATTTTAACTATTCGGTGATAATGCAACTCCCCTACGATTCTCTTTGGGGCTTTTCCTGCAGGATAGTTTTACTTAGACAGCTCTATGGCTACCTAGACTATGATACAATTATGTTTTGCCCTCCATGGATGGTCATTGTGTATTGTTACCTACTTTTACGTTTAATGGATTGACATTGAACCGGATGGTACAAGAAGTTAAGATTTTTGGTTAGAATTGAGCTAAATTGTAGGTTCCATTCCCCTCTAATGTAACAAAAATAACAAAGAAGTCTTACTCAAAATTGGATAATGTTACTGAGTGACTGCCATGTAAATTATGTAATTTGATAATCAATGTAACATATACATGTTTCCAGAAACGTTATGCAAACCACTACTTGAGACCTGACTGAGATAAACAAATGAAAATATCTGCATTAGCTTCATAGATAAACAATATTATAGTGATGATAAACACTGATACTAACAGAATCTTGTGTTGTTATAGAGTTTTAAGTGCCTTAATTACCAACCTACTCAAATCAACAAAATCCCAGAAAGCCTTTTGAGTTTTTTCTTTCTCCAATACACAAAAAAAGAATTCAAACTTTTTGTTGCCTAAAAAGGTTGCCACAGTTTCCCCTCCCTACTTTTTCCAAAAGGCACTCAAACTCTCTACTTCTTCTTCTCCTTCTTCTCATTCTCACCTTCTCATTCTCTTCTCCAACAGAAGAGAGCTCACATCAGAGTGACACCCTCATCACCAAAGCATGCTTTGTCGGCCATTAAAGCTTCACCCAAAAGCTCTGCCACCTTCATTTTCCTAATTCATTCACACCCATCATTCATTTCTCCCTAAAGATTGAAACTTTATCAAATTTGGGTTGATGGGTTTATTGCTATTTACTGCAATATAATATACCCAGCAAGATCTCTATCTCTTTTGATTCTGTTTCACACTTTGCATTCTTGGAAAAGGTGCGGCCTTTCTGCTCAAATCTTGGCCTTTTGGGTTTTTGAGTTTCATGATTCCATGGCTTTCAGCTTGTCATTTCAGCGGACTCAGTTGCACAAGTTGTGGTGGCCTCTTGCATTTTCTCTCTGTTTTCGATAAGTGATCATGGACGTTGAGAGGTATGATGCGTAAAGCTTCAATCTTTGCAGTCATTGGTTAGTTTTATTTACGGTTTCACTTGTTTTCCTGTTCTTGGGAAATTGATGATTATGTTTGTTTCAGTTTCATTAGTTTATTGAGTTCATCAGTTTTATATTATTATTTTGCTTTATCAATGAATCTATCACTGTTGTGTGTATTGTGCTGTTCTTTCTGTTTGGCAGTATGAATTTGATATTTAGGTGCTCTGTGTTATTTATCCATTTAGGCTGTTTAGGTACATAAATGTTGAAGTTTGTTTTCTCAAATGATTGAATTGAACTAGTAGTATATAATTGGATTCTGAATCCTGAGACTGGCTTAACATAAGGCAAGATTTTGAGATTTTTCTTCATTTTGCAACAATATTGTACTTGATGCTAGCGAAATGATTTATACTGCATTGCAATCTGAAGTAGCTATCGATTTGCAGGTGCTAAATTATTCAGTTATGAGGTAGTTGTGATCGATTGAGGGTTTCTAAGATGTCCAGAAGATTTGTATCTAGGAGGGCTTTGGGAGTTGAGTTTGCAGGAATCTTGCTAGCATTCTTTCTACTTGTTTGCACTTCAGAGGGGCTGAATTCTGAAGGGCTTTATCTTTTAGAGCTGAAGAAGAGTATTTTGGATGAATCAAACAATTTGGGAAGTTGGAACTCTGCTGATCAAACACCGTGTGGATGGATGGGTGTGAATTGCTCTTCTGGTTATGATCCAGTGGTGCAAGGTCTTCAGTTGAAATCCATGAATCTTTCAGGAACCCTGAGCCCTAGCATTGGTGGTTTACTTCACCTAACTTCACTTGATCTGTCATCCAATAGTTTCTCTGGAGGTATTCCCAAGGAGATTGGGAACTGTTCAATTTTGGAAAACCTTTTTCTCAATGATAACAAGTTCACTGGCCAAATACCTGTAGAATGGGGTAATCTGTCTAAATTAAGAAGTCTGAATATCTGCAACAACAAAATCTCTGGCCCGCTTCCTGAAGAACTTGGGAACTTGTCTTCACTGGGTGAGTTTGTGGCATACACCAACAATATTACTGGCTCAATACCTCCTTCTTTTGGGAATCTCAAAAATCTGGTGACTTTTCGAGCTGGGCAGAATGCTATTTCTGGTAGCATACCAGCTGAAATAGGTGGATGTCAGAACTTGAAAGTTCTTGGTCTTGCTCAAAATGTTATAGGAGGGAAATTACCTAAGGAGCTTGGGATGCTTGGGAGCATGACAGATCTGATTATGTGGGATAGTCATGTTTCGGGGTCTATTCCTAAGGAGCTTGGAAATTGCAGTAGTCTTGAGAGGATTGCTCTGTATCAGAACAATCTCGTGGGGGATATACCTCCAGAAATTGGGAACCTCAAGTCACTAAGGAGGTTATACCTCTACAGGAATGGCTTGAATGGAACCATTCCCAGGGAAATTGGAAATCTTTCTTTTGCTGCTGAGATTGATTTTTCAGAGAACTATTTGATGGGTGACATACCATATGAGTTAAGTAAGATAAGTGGTCTAAGCTTACTGTACCTTTTCCAGAACCAGCTCTCGGGTGTGATTCCAAATGAGCTTGGTAACCTGAGGAATTTATCAAAGCTTGACCTTTCAATTAATCAGCTTGAAGGTATTATTCCACATGGGTTTCAATATTTGACAGAATTGAGCCAGTTACAGTTGTTCGATAACTCTCTAAGGGGTAGCATACCTCTGTGGCTTGGGCGGCACAGCCGACTTTGGGTTGTTGATCTTTCAGATAACTTCCTAACTGGGAGGATACCTCCGTACCTTTGTCGGCATTCCAATCTGATATTATTGAACCTGGAGTCTAATGATCTTTATGGAAATATTCCGACTGGAGTTTTGAACTGTGAATCATTGGTGCAACTTCGCCTCGTTGGAAACAGGCTTACTGGCAGCTTTCCTTCAGAGTTATGCAATTTGGCAAACCTTTCTGCGATCGACTTGGACGGGAACAAGTTCACCGGATCAATTCCTCCAGAGATTAAAAACTGCCAGAAGTTGCAAAGGCTTCACATTTCAGACAATTGCTTCACATCCGAGTTGCCTAAGGAAATAGGATATCTATCTCAATTGGTAACTTTCAACATATCATCCAATTTTCTCACTGGGCAGATTCCTCCTGAAATTGTAAACTGCAAGATGCTTCAACGTCTTGACCTCAGTCGGAATAGATTCAAAGGTGCTTTGCCAAATGAGCTGGGAACGCTTTTGCAATTGGAGCTTCTGAGACTTTCAGGAAACAGTTTTACTGGAAATATACCAGCAGCACTAGGAAACCTCTCACATTTGACAGAGTTGCAGATGGGTGACAACTTGTTTTCAGGTGAAATACCACCTGAATTGGGTTCTCTTTCAAGCTTGCAGATTGCGATGAATCTCAGTTTTAATAATCTAAGCGGGAGAATACCACCGGCGCTTGGAAATCTTATTTTACTTGAATTCCTTCTGCTCAATAACAATAATTTGACCGGTGAAATTCCCAGCACATTTGAAAATTTGTCAAGCTTATTGGGTTGCAACTTCTCTTACAATGACCTTACGGGATCTTTACCTCCCATCCCACTGTTTCAAAACATGGCAATTAGCAGCTTTATCGGGAACGAAGGTCTTTGTGGTAGGCCTCTCGGTGTTTGTGGTGTAAATTCACCTCCAAATTCTGATCCATCTCTGAATAGAGCTAATATTTCTCGCAGTAAAATCATTACAATAATTGCAGCTGTTGTGGGTGGCATTTCTCTTATTTTGATTGCTGTTCTCTTATATTTCATGAGACATCCAGGTCAGATGGTTCCCTCCATACAAGATAAGGATAGTTTACCTCCTGATACAGATATATACTTACCTCCAAAGGAGGGGATCACGTTCCAAGACCTGGTTGAGGCGACGAATAACTTTGATGAGAGCTATGCTGTTGGAAGGGGAGCTTGTGGAACAGTTTATAAAGCAGTAATGCGATCTGGACTTATTATTGCTGTTAAGAAACTTTCAGCTAACCGGGAGGGCAATAACATTGAAAACAGTTTCCAGGCTGAGATTTTAACTCTGGGAAATATTAGGCATAGGAATATTGTGAAGCTCTATGGATTTTGTTATCACAAGGGTTCCAACCTACTTCTTTATGAGTACATGGAAAAGGGTAGCTTGGGTGAATTACTTCATGGTGAATCATGCAGCTTGGACTGGCCAACTCGTTTCATGATTGCTCTTGGAGCTGCTGAAGGTCTTGCTTATTTACATCATGACTGCAAACCGAGGATTGTCCACCGTGATATAAAGTCCAATAATATTTTGCTCGATGAGAAGTTTGAAGCCCATGTTGGTGATTTTGGTTTGGCAAAAGTGATTGATATGCCTCATTCGAAATCAATGTCAGCAGTTGCAGGATCATATGGATATATTGCTCCTGGTAAGCTTTACTTTTTGTTCATTTTACTTGAATATTATTGAATTACTATATTCATTGAAGAATCCCAAAATTCATATTCCCCCCTCTCTTATGAATTGTAATATGATTAGGATTTCTATGCTTAATCTCCAAAAGTAAATAAGAATATATTACCAGGTTCTACATCTACAACATGATGTGGCTTAAATCAATATTTTCATATTGATGAATATATGGCTACAGCACAGATATTCCTTATTTTAACATTCAAGCATTGAATCTTAAATTCTTGTTCACAAACCGTTTTCTAATCCTTGTTTTGTCATTTAGAAATGTCAAATAAGTACAATATTATGTATTGTGACAATTGAGGATATATTATAAACCTCAAATAGGACGCAACGGGCCATGAGGTAATACCGAAGCAGTATACAAAACAAAAGAAAATGAAGTCATAGAATTTCTAAAAACGCATTCTTTCTATCCTGACGGACGCAGTTTATGTGATCTGCTAATTCCCCCCCCCCCCCCCCGGTGGGTAGCTGTCGATCGTTAGCGCATGCATTTTTTGAGCTTTCATTTGTTTAGTAACCTTTATCTCTGCAGTTTCTTAGTTCTTTATTGGCTTTTCGTTAGAAATTACTGATTTATGTAATGATTGATAACATGATTCATCCTCATGGCAGAGTATGCGTACACCATGAAGGTCACCGAAAAATGTGACATATATAGCTACGGGGTTGTACTGTTGGAACTGCTAACCGGAAGAACTCCTGTACAATCAGTAGATCAAGGTGGTGATCTTGTCACCTGGGTTAGACACTACATCAGAGACCATTCTTTGACATCTGGGATACTTGATAGCCGGTTGAATCTTCAAGACAAAAGTATGGTTGATCACATGCTTACTGTCCTAAAAATTGCTCTGATGTGCACCAGTATGTCCCCGTTCGACCGACCATCAATTCGTGAAGTTGTGTCGATGCTCATCGAGTCTAATGAGCAAGAAGGAGACTTTGCTCCATCTCCAACTTTTGATCTTCCTTTGAAACACGATTCAGATCTTCCTTTGACAGATGATTCAGATCTTCCATTGAAAGATGATACTCGATGACAGTATATGACAGATAGCTAGATTATTGACGCAGATGATTTTTTGAGGTGCCGATTCTTCCTCATTATTTCCAACAACCAAATGGTAATATTCTGTACATTTTGAATTACATTGTCTCTATAAATCAGAACTCTTTTATTTTTTCTCGATAAAATTCTGTAGTTTCTTCGCATTGTATACATGATACAGTATAGTAAAAGAACTAATGTACAGGTAGCAGTATGATGCTATTTGCTAATTTGTAGTTGTCAAGTCATGTTTCTTTTTAACTCATAAGATAAGAGTAGTTGCTTTCGGCGTGTGTTCAATTGAGCCATCTCCAAGTTTACCTCACATAGATCGTTTCGAAGATCCAGATTATTGTTTCTTCTTTCTTGTAGCTCAGCAGAAACTTAACTGGAGTTGGATACAATCTGAAATGCAACTGATCAAGGTTCACTGCTTTAGTAAATGCCGTGCCTAACTGAAAACAGTATGATAATTTGCGTCAAACAGAATGAACATGTTGCATCTGGACATTAGCTTTCTATCACATTCGTACCAGCTTATGCGATAGCCTAGGGGTTTGGCCATTAAAACCACTTCCCACCACAAAAATAAGGCCAAAAGATACACTCCAATAACATTAGGTATATAGAATTATCCCCGCCAGAATGAACTTCTCCTGGCCATTCAAAGCTGCAAATGAGGCACGTGCACTTCCCTACAAATTTTGCCGGAAGTGAACTCAAGGCTCTCCTCGGAGTGAAGTATGCAAATAAGGCCATCGTGCTTGGATTTACAAAGGACTTTAGAGGTCTAATTCAAACGTTGTCTTTTATTTATTTATTTATTTATTTTTATTACCAAAGTCACCTGCATCAGTTGGCGTGTTGAGAACATTGTTTTAAATAAATATAAATGAATTGAAACAAGTGAAAGTGCACGACAATTAAGATTAGATCTTGCCATCATTGGACAACCTGATTTTCCAAAAATTCAAATCCGATACTATTAAATTTGTCTAGATAATTAATTCTCAAAAACAAGAGAGAAAAGTGTCTAGATTAGAGGGAATAGCTCTACATTTGGTACTATAAAACATGAGACAATATACGATCGATAAGTAACCTACTATATATACAACACCATTTCAACTAGTTATCGGTGTGCTTAACAAGAATGTGTTAATGCTAATCATGCTTCCACTGTTCTTAACCATATGTGATGCCAATGGTATTGTGCACGTTAGAATCGCTAATGATTTGTTTCCGGCTACGGCTACTGCAACTGAAAATATTACTGTTCGTTGTAGATCGGAGAAGGACGATCGTGGTATTCATGTAGTCACCTATGGTTCTTATTAATATCAGTTTAGTTTTCTAACATTCCCTTTCGGAAGCAAAGTATTCAAGTGTGATGTTCAGTGGGTTGGCACATCGCACAGTTTCATTGCATACAAACAAAAAAGGGACAAAAACAAATGCAAAACGGGAATTTGTTTGTGGAGTGTAAGACGTGATCTCATATGTATGTATAACTACTGCAGGATTGATTTTGATTGCTTCCCCTGGGAATAGCGCGCATGTTGATGTACATGTATTGATTATTGAATAAGTATTTGAAGAACTTCATTGTTCTTCCGGTCCAAGATAGCTTTGTGATATCAGTATAATGTTTCAAATTTTTCATACGAATCGATCACAGTGACTTGCATGCAAATTGGTGCTTAACTATCATTCATAAGAACTACAACCATATACAGTATGTTGCTATGATACTATCAGTAAGGTTTGTAGTGTCGGCCTAGCGGCACTCTAACAAACACTCGAATTAATAACGGACCGATAAATAATAAAAACGAAAAGATCATTACAACGAGTTAATATTTGAACCAAGATGGGAAAGGTATTGCAATTAGCTATGACAGGTTTAACAAAGAGATTGAAGAATTTATATTATTCAGATATGCCATAAATATTGGCAATTGAATTGCATGTTCAAATGAATGGTCATCTTGTTGTGAATGAAATACGGCGTTTAAGTAGATTTTGTGGTGAGATATACAGTACAAGCATTTTACTGGATTTTGCTGTAAAGTCACGATTACATTATCATGCATATCAAAGAGAGAGCCATATATTTCAGATCTCGTTTCCTTCATTTAGCTCCACATAAACTGTATGTAATTATTAATGTATCAACTAGCTAACCAAATAGAGGCTTTCTGTTCTGTAAATTAAATCCAGTAGAACACAGAAACTAAATACTAGAAGCATGTCCAGCATAAAATATAATAGATGCGAAGAAGGCAACAATGGAATTCTACTTAAATTTTGTGATTTTGCTTGCCCTGGTTTTTAAGGCAAGCGTTGGGATGAAGAGTGCTTGGTATGCATTGTAAACTACCTCGATGGTAATTCGATATAAGGAATAAGTGTCTCAGAAAAATGGTGCTGGAGCAAAACAACAAATAATTCAATTATTTGACTAAACAAAGACAATTATATTTGGGGGAGTGAATCCAAATCACATATATATGATAAACCAAATTATTGATCGATCGTAATCACTAACCATGCCACAAATAACAGTCCCCACCCTGCAAACAGGGGCCGATTTCTCTCAGATTCCAAATACATGATGAACAATGATCTCTTTTATTGTCGTAAATGTTGAAATGTTCCACTTTCCCAGGCCATTGAAATCTGCAAAAGAACAATGTTGTAGTGAAGGGAATCAGAGAAGGCCGAAAACTAAACTGATAGGCGTCTCCGGGATGGAGTAAGTGCTCGCCAAGGTCTTCTTGTTTAGATTTGCAATGGACTTTAAGGTCTGGATGGCTGGGAAGATTGTTGTTGATCACAATTGTTACTTTGCCCTCGACTAGTGATGCTGAACAAACAAGTAGCAGGAGCAAGAGCGCACTAACAAGATGTGTGAAAGACGATGATGAAGATGAACTCATCTTTACTAGTGGATCAGAAGATAAAGGCTTATTGGAAACTGATTTGGGGTATTCCAACACTTCCAAAGGTACGGTCTTTTTTATGGAAGATATACAGAATTAACAAACAGCAAATTAGAGGAAACTACTGAACATCTGCTCCTTCTATGTCCATGGGTTGAAGCTATTTGGTTTGGCTCCCCACTGCGAATCAGAATTAACAAACAGCAAATTTCTCATTCTGATACTTGGTTATTGAAAATTGCTGAAGCTGACAATAGAAGGATAGATAGGCAATGGGTCTTACAGGTTGTAAGTTGCATCTGTTGGGTGATCTGGAAATGTCGCTGTGCCTGGGTCTATAGCAAGAAGCCGCTGTCCATCTCCGATCGAGGTAATTTCAAATGGGATGAGATTGCTGAAGCCTTGGGGGTGGCGGAAGGAGAATTCGGGTTCAATCAAACAATCTGCTTGCAAGAGTTGGATGATATTACCAATTGTGAAAGCAATTAGGAAGACATGCACCCAGTTTGATCAACGTCGAATTTTGCAGGGGAGGGAGAGTGACCGTTATCTTCCCTTTCTCTTTAGTGTTGAGGCTATCTATCTTCTTCTACTTCTCTTCTGATCTAGATGCATATGGATAGCCTCTCATAGCTTATGTATGTATGTGGGTCTCATTAAATAATCTTGATTGTAAAAGAAAATTTAGGTGGGGTGAAATTGGCACCACCAACCAACCTTTCCTCTCCCCCTTATATTGCACCATGTTCATTGTGTGTGTCTGTATATATATGGAAAATAGAGGTGTGAGGCGTGAAAATATTTTTCACGAACTTTTCCTCCTCTTATTATGTACCAATTTCACTTCCCATGAAGTAAACGTCGAAACAGTCATATATATACCATAGAAGTGCTATAAATTCCAGATGAAGATAAGTTCCAGCATTAGAAACATGATGATGGGAAGATCAGTCTGGCTTTTGCTTTTCTTTACCTTAGCCAATGCCCCAAGTATTTCTGGTATTACAGTTGTTCTTCCTGGGAAAAAACACTTTGTTCGCATTGTTAATAGGTTATTAGACGACGTACTAAACTACCATTGTCACTCCAAAGATGATGATCTTGGATATCGTAGCCTACCAGTCGGTCAGGAATGGGAGTTTCGGTTTCGTTCTAAGTTCAAGACAAGATTCGACTGCCATGTATCGTTCTCAAATTGCAATCTCAATATCACGGTATTTGACATGACAGCTGCGTTTGAAAATGGTTGTGGTGGAGCTCATTGCATATGGAAATTTCGACAAGATGGAGTTTACTTGTACAACATCCCCTCGGGTCAAGATGTGAGAAAGTACACTTGGAAGCAGTATTGACCACCGTGGACGTTAGTTCGATCTCTTTCATTTTTCCTCTGTTATGGTGATTCCTTTAAACCCTAGCTAGTTCTTTATCTGTTTGTTCCTTTTCCCTGTGTGTTCTGTCAAATTTGCTTGTAATATCACTTAACTACTAAAAAAATACAAATGTTTGCAGTTAGTTTTCACGTTCTACCCAAGTTGTTTCCCGTTAGTTTGTGAAGGTATATTGGCCTCCATGAGTTGATGGAGGTTAAAAGCAATTTGCATGGTGCTTTGAAAGGAAGCTTTGAAGAAATCAATTCATGATTAATTTGGAAAAGAAGAATTTGGAACCAAGTAGGAATGGCTTTTATGTGATGAAACCTTCCTATTGCAACTAGGAGAGTTTGGGTGTCTTGATCAATCCGACGGTTCGGATGAGTGCGGCTTGTGCAAAACCTAGAGCTATAATATTGGTGCGGCAGCCCTTGCTAGGGTTTGTTGATTTGAAGTTGTTCATTGCCGACTAGGAAGAAGTTAAAAGCCAAGAAGATTTAATACCTAATTGGTATTGGTTTGCATTGAAGACAAAATGAAGGACTTTCCTAGTGCAACTAGGAAAGTATTGATTGCAAGGATTCTTTATGCTTGGTTGGTGCGGCCGGTCTTATTGTTGAAGAGTAAGTGATTACTTAACCTAGTTGCTAGGTTTAATTGTTAAGGCATATGACATGTTTTATATTCAAATTGAATTAAAATATGGAATGTACCTTTTATGCATGTGATGTAAAAGGTAGTTGGCTTATTTGATTAAGTGTGTAATCAAATGTTGTAACCCTATTTATAAAGGGAGATTCGGCAATGGTTTGCCGTCGACATTGAACAAGAAAAAGAGAGAAATAGTTGTGAGGAAAGGAGACCTTAGTGGCTCCTAGTGTGAAGACCTGTGTGGCTTCAAGATTCAAGACCTTAGTGGCTTGAAGGAGACGACCTTAGTGGCATCTCGGAGACGACCTGTGTGGCATCTCTCAAGAAATATTGATCGACCTTTGTGGCGACATCGACCTTTGTGGCGACCGTTTATGAGTAACTTTGTATCGAATTAAATTATAATCATTTGTAATATTGGTTGTGATTTACATTCAATAAAAGTTACGAAATTTATCTATTTATTCCGCTGCGTACTTTATTATTGTTCCGTCTAATATTTTCAGTTTGTTATTGTTTTTTTTCTTCTTCTTTTTTCGTGGAAAGGAAATTTATTGTTTTATCAAATGGATTTTTATTTTTTTTAAGGGGTGGGTGGGTGGTGACTGAAATGATAATTCATTAACCACAAGGGCGAGCAAATTTATACAAATACAGGATAGTCAAAACAGCACAACAAAATCTTGTGTTTCTTTGGTCGTTTGGGGATTCAATTAAGCCGCCCCAGAGCAAGCCTGAAAGGCTGAAAATAGATCTATAACAAAAGTCTAATGAACAAACCCTGTTATCGGACGTCCATGGTGCGTCTTAATTTTTTATACAATTAATTTTGCTTTTAGTTTTGTTCCAAAAAACAAAAACAAAAAATAAAAACGCTCTAGTTAGGTTACAAGCTGAAAACATGAACTCAATATTACTTATTCATATTCTTTTCATAAGAACTTGTTACTTATTCATTATTATGCATAACGGATTTTTATTTTCGATAAAAAGAAAGACAACACATTCATCCCTCTTTGGGCCACAAATAACAATAAGACTCTTGGCGGTCGAAGTTGTACAAGCATGGTCCTGAACTCCTGATGGTATTATAGTCCAAGTACAATTTCTACATCTATCCCTGTCGTGGTTGTAAATCTGCGCATCGTGAGATCCACCATTCCATTGAAAACTGCATGTAAAAATTATAGTTCGAATAACACTTGGTCGGAAATTGAACTGAAACGAGCCATGAATGGGGAGAGCATGTGTTCCCAGATCATCATCTCTTGACCAGCAATGAAGGTTCAAGACTAATATGTTTGGGCCGAAACTGACATTTGGCCGAGACTGTGGATCAAGGCCCATGAGGTTATTCAGTAAAGGATAATCTGATAAACATTTAATCTTTTCTTTATTTAGAAAGGATTTGGGGTTCCTTTACGAATCCGAAAAAGAGTTGGTTTATGGTAATTGAATCCTGATCGATCTCCAAATCTATTGTGGTACTTGATACGCAAGTACTAGGGTTTGGCATCCTCTATATAAAGATCTCTTGTACAACGTAAAAAAGATCCCCGATCATCAAACAAACATACAAGTTTTTGCTCATCGCAAACCTTGCAAAGTCTCCCCGGAGCATCTTACGCGCACTGCCTCCACAAACTGCAAACAACCACCATCCAACCCCGCTGCAACCTTACACCCGCCACCGGTCACTGTATCCTTGCACGGTTGTTGAAGTGTGCCTTGCATTCGTGTGAGCGTCGCTAAGACCTATCGCTTCCAGCATACCACACATCGTAGCCGCACTTGCCTCAATACGTACAGAGCCGCACCTTGCCGCCATACGTACAGAGTCGCACGCTCGTCTCGTGTTAGCGTTCGCTGAAGCACCCAGTGTCAGTCGCTACGCCGTAGCCAATCGAGTCGTTACTCCGGTAACAAAACACAGACCAATCTGCGATAGGTTGGAAAATGATCGTTTCCCGCGGTCTTGAATTATTGCTTTTTTTGCGTCTCAGGATCAAAGTAAGATTACTCAATCTGCAATAGGTTGAGAGAAAAATCCTAATATACTTTTGTTAGGTCTTGTTCGAGTCTCTTACACCGGCCTAGTCAACGCCCGCATAACAGTTGTTTGGTCAAGAAGTCAGGAATTGAGAGCAGACAGATACACTCGCCAGGGATATATTCGCCAGAAATACGCTCGGCAGAGGTCGTCCGCATCAGAAGTTGTACCTAACTCAAAGGTACTGGCACGCTCGCGCACAACAGGACTGAAATTGACGTCCGCCACCCCCACGTGTTGACCGTTTGCCGAATACTAAATCCGCCACGAACACAATCCTTGACCCAGCTCATTAGAGATTTTAACATGTACCCTACCGAAAAATACAGCTGAGGATATAGTTAGGTGAAAGAAAATGAGCACCAGCAGGAATTCAATTTTAACGATGGACGACGACATGGTTATTCGAAGAGTTTCTTTCTCTTCTCAACAGTTAAAGGACGGAGAAGCACATTCATATCAAACTAATTCATTTTATAACAGCTCAACAGATTCTGTATTTAATTAAAGTAAATTAAATACAATGCCATTTTTGCAATATTAGTTTCTCACAGTATATTGATGTGGTTCAATTCATTTGAAAAAAAAAAATACACACATAAATGTAAAATTGAGAAATTTTGGTTTGTTCTCGGGTTTAAATATCATTTTTATCAGTTGTTTTTTTTTAGTAGAAACAGCGGAAAATAACGTATTTTAATCACAAATCTATGAGAAATGACTTGTAATCATTTTTGTTTTACCATCATCTCTACCTCATTTCTACTAAAGTATGTCAGTATTTGTGTATCATGTAGAGCTAGCGTTCATTCAAATAATAAATTTAGCCAAGAGAAACTTTCTGGGATTAACTATGATCAAAATAGTTGGGAAATTAGATCTTGTTCAAGGAAGGTTAATTCCGTAACTTCCGTGGTGTGTCTTGTCCTAATAAGGCTAGTAGTCTAGATTCTTTATTAGATAGGGAATCTCTGATTACCAGGATACTTGAAGTAATGCCTATATAAAGGCCTCTTTATCAATCAATAAAGACGCAGTTTTCCTATCATTCTTTTATCCTAGAACACGTTATCAGCACGTTGCTCTAGCCTCCCGTCTAAGAGCCCTAAACCCTAATTCCTACCGTCGCCGACCGCCGTCCTCCCTACCGGCACCGTCGACCTCTTCTCGCAAGCACCTGCGCTGCCGGCTGCCTGCAAGCCTCCCCGGCTCCTGCCTCCTGCCCGCTCCACGCTCGGCAGCCCCTTGCGTGCTTCCTTTTGCACGCAAACCTCGAAGGCCAAGATTGCTCGCAAGCCAAGCAATCGCCCTTCAAGGCCTAGTTCGTTGCTTAGAAGAAATCAAGAAAAATCGAAGAAAACAAGCTTCCCCAAAAGTCAAGTCTCCTTCGATCAAGCTTCAATTGAAGAGGTAAAATTTTTATAAACTTTCCCGCTTCTGAATTTCAATTGTTGGGTTTTGTTTTCTTCCAGGACCTTCTCATGTCCCTGCTTCCTCATCCCGATACTATCTCTTCTCGGGACGGCATACGGGGATTTAGTCACCCCGGTGCTAACGTTTTTGGGGTAACTGTGATGTTACCGGCCACCGTTATGCTTGTGACTGTGATGTCACTGTGAACCATAATGTCTCTTTTTCACAAGAGAATAAAGGGAAGATATCGATTGTGACCTGATGTCACATTATGCATCGATTTATGTGACTATAATATATCTTGGCACTATTCTAAAAGAAAAAAAAAATCAAACTTGATTAGTATTCAAAATACTAACGTCTCCCTCATTGTGTTTTGTAGATGGCTGACACTCAGCGTCCAGAATTCGACATCTTGGATGTCCAAGGCATGGAATACAAGAGGTGGGTCTCAGATATTGAGAACACTTTCATTGGCAAAAGATATACGGCCACCCTTGTCTCTCCTAAGGATGAAAACTTGCAAGCTTCTCCTGAACTGAAAGCTCAGGCCCTGACGTTTCTCAGGCGTCATATCCATCCAACGCTCAAGAAGCAATACCTGAGGAAAACCGATCCCAAAGAACTATGAGACATCCTCAAATACCGCTTCGACAATGTGCATGACGCACAACTCCCTGACCTTCTGTTAGATTGGGAGCAAATCTGCTTATTGGATTTTGATTCCGTCCAAGAATACCATCAGACTATGCTTAATTTACAGTCTGATCTGAGTTTTTGTGGGGTCGACAAGACCGACGATGATATGATGGAGAAAAATTTCACGACGTTCCCAGAATCTGCGACCATGTTGTCGCATCAATACCGTGATCTCCGTGAGAAAGGCACCATCAAAACCTTCAGTGATTTGATGAATGTGCTCCAAAGAAAGGAGAGGTATCATGAGTTGATTCTTACTACCAACAAAAGGCCTAGAGGTTCGAAATTCTTAGCCGAATCTCACCAAGCCCGTGGTAGGGCTCCTATGCCAAGGAGTCATCCTCGTGAACGTCAACCACCACCACCACCACGTGCGCCAAGAGCAACACGTGGGGGAAGAGGAGGAAGAGGAGGTGCCGGCCCTAGCCGGAACCTCACATGGAAACGGGACGGTGGCGGCGCCGCCGCTTCTTAAAGGGGGGACCGGTTCAGTTCCGGCCCCAAGCGTGGTGGCCACACCTTAAACAATGCTTCGGCTCCTTACTTCAAATGCGGCTCCAAGAATCACTTTCAACGTGATTGCCAAGCAAGTAGAGATGTCCAAGCTGCTTACAAGAAACACAAGCAATACATGGAACAAGAAACGAACTATGTGGGAGACTTTGAGGAAGAAGAGTACGATGAAGAAGATACCAACTTCACCGTCGATGACTTCCAACCTACTAAGAAGCGTAGGACTAAGGAGTATGATACTCCAGATTATGAATAAGTATTTGACTTGGGTCATAAGATACATGTTCAAGTTTGATTTGATTATTATTTTGGCTTGTTTTAGTCATAGTTCCCGACTTTGTTCCATAAGTCGTTTATTTTTAGAACATCCTTGATATACTTTTGAGTTGTCATCAATAAAATTTCTCTTATTCAATGAATAATTTGAGATTTTTACATCCCTATGAAAGCATAAATGGTTCAATACGTCCAATTTACAATGGCATAATTATTTTGAGTTCACCACAATTCTGGTGATGTTAACTCAAATCCGAAATAAAATCACAAAGACAAAACGAGACACTCGCGAGAAATCGCATTGCACATTAGGCCAGTCTATCGGCCACCTTGGCAGCACGATTCGCCAGCCTATCGGCAGCCTTGGCTGTGACTCGCCAGCCCCTCGGCCGCTTAGCTACGACAAGCCAACCCCTCGGCCGCTTGGCTGCGACTCGCCAGGCCCCGCTCGCCTAGACCACTCGGCCGCTTGGCTGTGACTCGCCAGGCCCCGCTCGCCTAGACTACTCGGCCGCCTGGCTGCGTCTCGGCAGCAGGCCTCACTCGCCAAGGCAACTCGGCCGCTTGGCTACAACTCGGCAGCGTGCCTCGACAGCCCTTTTAGCAATCCGGCATCATGCCAGCTTGACACCGAACCCGGTTTTTTCATCTTCCACTTTGGACACGTCTCGACTTTTGTCCCGACAATTCCTCGGCCATGAACCCGGCTTTGAAACCAACATAGATAGCCTATCGAAAAATGCAACATTTGCATAATGGCTCGGCAACTACTTGTCTCCGAACTTGACATGCTTCGGCTTTAGCTCAACCGTCGCATCGTATTGCCTCCATGCCTGACCGGCCCTTACCTCTCGCCTTGCTTCGGTTCGGGTTCAGGGTGGCTTTGGCCTTGCCTCAGCTTAGGCTTTGGCTTGGCTCTGGGCCTTGGCTTCGGCCTTGGCTCGGCCACGCCCCCTCTATGATGGCATCCGGTCTCACTCTCTATTCTAGGCTATGTTCTCTGTCCATGTTGGTATTCGGTGATTAACAAGAGGCTTGTCTCTTTCTATAAAGTTATACAGATGCCATGGCTATGTTATTGGCCTTAATGCATTTCGTTTTGTGATGATATATTACTTCCATACACTTATTATAAAGTGTTCGCCAAAGTCTAAAATAGACTATTGATTCAATTTACATTGTTTTTGTAGATGTATCAAGGCGAGATCGAGTGTCTGTTGGATTGTGCAACAACTCACACGATTCTGAGGAATCGGCAATTGTTTTCGGATTTTTCGCCATGTGGATAGTCATTATCTACGATCACAGGATTATGACCTATTGTTAAAGGTCGCAGAGTTGCTCAATTCATATTGCCAAATGACACTGAAATCAGAGTAGCTGATGCATTGTATGCTCCTAAAGCGCCCAGAACCCTCCTAGCTTTCAAGGATGTGCGTGACAACGATTATCACCTCAGCACTTATCACTACCAGATCGGACAGAATAGCCGACGAAAAAAATTTCGTCGACTATGCCGAATTTTCGTCGGCTATTCCTTCTGCCGACGAAATTTTCGTCGGCTATACGTCGTCGGAAAAACGGCGTCGGTAATACCAATGGCCGACGAAAATAAGGAAATCGTCGGCTATTCTCGGGTATGGCCGATGACAGTGCCGACGAAAATTAATTTTGTCGACCAAACCTGAGAAAAATATCCGACGAAATTCATCGGCTATGCTCGAGCATGGCCGACGATATCGTAAACTATAGCTGACGAAATTCGTCGGCTGTTTGTTTTGAAATATAGCCGACGATTTCATCTATTTCGTCGGTTATTTCGTCGGAATATATTAATATTTTAATAGGCATTAATTAGTTATAGCCGACGAAATAATGTCATTTTCGTCGGCTATAGAAGTTATAGCCGACGAAAATTGGTAAAAATCGTCGGCTATAATGCTAATAGCCGACGAAATAATGCCAATATCGTCGGCTATTCTTACATTTGGGGGAAAAAAATTAAATTAATTTCTAAATTACCATTCCAAGCAACCTGCAAATCACAAAGACAATCCATGCATTTGCACCAACAAAAACACGTCTAAATGATTTATTATTTAATTTGTTCCAATATACATAAAATATAATCCTAATCATCACCTAAAGCACTAAAGTCCACCACGTCATCCCCAGCATCCTGCTCGTCATCATCGGGAGGTTGAGGCATTGGAGGTTCAACTAACGGCTGAAACGGGGGCGGGGGTTCAAGGGCTTGTTGTTGTGCCGCGAACATATCACACCACCAGTTTTGCTGGGCGGCGTAGATGTGTTGCCGAACTCTGTCGCATTCAGCATGCCAACTGGCCAGATCCAAATGATACTGCTGTGTTCTGCAGCGTAGCTCCTGTGATCTCTGGGACTCGGTCGCCAATCTTGCGGCCAATCTCTGCACTTCCCCCCTCATCTGTTGGCTGTCCCCGCCTCCCTTCTTTTGACCTCCCTTAGTGGTCTTCAGGAGCCCTATTCCAGAACTTCCCAAACCCCGGCAGTAGTATTGGTTTGACCGGTGTGGGAAGGCTGCGTCGAACATCCTCGCTGCCGTTTGGACATTCGATCGGTCGACCTGGCGCAGGGCTTCTTCCAGATCTGCCTCTGAAATGTTCGGTTGTGTCTACCGAACTACTTGCTGGAACACCTCTTCTTCGGCCCGGTTCACCCTCTCCTAATTGAACGGGAAAAAAAAAATTAATATTCTAACAAATATATAATTAAGTAAAATTAATAATTAAAATTTTAAAATCGTAATCAACGACTTACGAGCTGTTCTGTCACTTGTGGATAAGCGATCTTGAACGTCTCCACGTACGGGTTGCTATCAGGATGATCTTTAAACGCCTCCTCCTGATATTGTGCAAACGGCCTAGAACCACCATGATGGGGGGTTCTGTTACGGCGGCGGTTCGCAGAGTTTAGCCGAGACCGTTGCTTCAAACAAATAATAAAATATTAGAAAAATGCATCAAAAATTTTTAGTGTAATAATTATAAAATAATTAAACAAATAATTAAAATTTTAACAAAATAAACATTTATAGTTAAGTTTAGTATTTACCTGCATAAGTGGGTTGTTGAAGTCTACTGTCTTCAACCAACGCCACTCGTACTCCCTGAACATGAACTCTCTGGGAGTACCCATACGACCACGGTTGTCGTATTGGTTAAAGTGGGAACGGAGCTCGTTCTTCCACTCTTTGAACCTACGGAAAAAACAAAAGTGCATTAGAAATATTATTAATATCATAAAATATTTCAAATTATAAGATAAGGAATTCCCAACATACATCAACGACTGCATCGCGTCCGCCCAATACTGCTTATGTTCTGCAATCTCGAAGTATGTCTAAAAGATAATATTTTATTAGTTTTACAATTATAACAATACCGAAAATTATTAAATATTACGTAAAATAAATTAAATTTTTTAAATTACTCACCGACGCGGCGTTGTTTACCTCCCTCTTGATCTCTTCGGGCACATCAGCCCACCGGGTCCACAACATAGGGACTCTGTCCCTAATCAGTGCCCCCACGCAACCCGTGTAGTCGCGGCGTTTTTTCCCCTGAACCTCCTGATTAGGAGGTTCGTTGATCTGGATCCTCCCGCTGCTCTCAACAGTTCTCCTGAGCGTGTCAAAACATATGACACCTCTCGTATTCCTCGTTGAACTGCTAGCGGCTGTCCCTATCACATAAACGACGATTGGTTAATAAAATTAAATATTAGTGCGTTAATTTTAATAAAACATTTAATTAATAAAATCAAATGTTACCTGAACTGGATGACTCGTCTGTCGACTTTCCTTTTCTCCTCGCCGAAATCAGGAGGTCAGAGTTCTCAAATGGCTGCTGCTGGTATGCCTCCGCAGCACTCACGTACTGAGGCATAGCAGGCCATATGGGCACACCTCGAAAGTCGACCTCGGGTATCGCAGGAATGTTGTACGGGAGGTAGAGCTGATTTGGGAGAGTAGGCCCCTCAGTCGAGTCAGCAGCAGACGTCGTCGGACTCGTCATCGGCTCCCGATGAACCTCAGGCATACGGACCTGAGGAACGTCTGCAGCTATCTCGTCCTAAAATAGCTGCCTACTGAACCTCGGAGCATCTGGCCCATCAGGGGGACGTGAACTGCTCGACGGCCGCCCCGCCTGGAGAAGGGTCTGGTGCCGAGAACTCACACTCCTCCGCGGCTGGGATGAATCCACACTCCTCCGCGGCTGGGTGGTGGTCCTCTCAGGCTGGCTAAGGGTCCTGTCGGACTCTGCGGAACCGGCGGAACTTCCAGAACCCCTAGATCTGGAACGACGGCCTCCGAAGAACTGTCTGAATGCATCGGCCATCTGCAGCTTGAGGCATTAATACATTAATTAATATTAAATTATATTACATTAAATAACAAATTCTAATTAATATAATAACCAATAATACTAACATATTTAAAAACATACTAACAAATTAATATTTAAATTTTAACTAATTTTAAATAATACTAACCATTAACCTAAATATAACTATTTATATACAAATATAACTATATTTCATTATTAACATATATATAAATACAAATAACCATTTATATATTAACAAAAATATATAAATGGTTATAATTAGACTACCAATTTATATATATAATTAATTTAACAATTTATATATAACAATTTATATAATTAAAATTAAATATATAACAATTTATATACCTAAATTATAAAAAATATATAACAATTAAATTTATTAATAAATATATAACAAATATATAACAATTTATATAATTAAAATTAAATATATAACAAATATATAACAATTTATTTATTATATAACAATTTATATAATTAAAATAAAATATATAACAATTTGATAAAATTAAATTTATTAACAAATATATAAAAATTTATATAATTAAAATTAAATATATAACAATTTATAAAATTAAACTAAATTGAAAAAAAAAATTTAACCGGATCGGAGGAGGAGGTCGGAGGAGGAGGGGAAGGAGGTCGGACGAGGAGGGGAAGGCGGAGGGGAAGGAGGAGGAGGAGGAGGCCGGCGGCTTGGAGGAGAATTTGAGGAAGGAGGAGGATCGGAGGAGGAGGAGGCCGGAATTGGAGGAGTGTGGCGCCGCCGATTTGAGGAGGAGGAGCAGCAGTGCGGCGGAAACGAACGGGAGAGGGCCGATTTGGAGCAGCAGCAGGAGGAGGAGGAGGAAGAGAGGAAAAAGTCGGCTAGGGTTCGACAGTTTCTGATTTATACCCGAAAGAATAGCCGATGATTAAAAAAGATTTCGTCAGCTATTCTTCACCATAGCCGACGAAAACTGTAACATCGTCGGCTATACTTTGAATGTCGTCGGCTATTCTTTGAATGTCGTCGGCTATACTTTAGGAAATCAGCAGCCGTCTGATCTGAGCCATCCAACGGCGGACAATAAGCGGATCGCAAGAGTTTAGCCGACGACATATAATTTTTCGTCGGCTAAACTGTTGGTCAAACCACTAAGTCAAACCTCTAAACGCTTTAAAACAGAAATTAGTCTAGTTAGACGACGGTTTTTGGCCTGACCTTCAACAGATAATAGTTTCAAATCGATGAGACGCAACTAATCGTTTAAAAATTTTCCTCAAAATATTTACCAAACGTCAGGCTACCCATAGGAAAACGGAAGTAAAAAACAGTTAACCGCAACATTCGGCACACAGATTTTGTCGGAATCTTGTCATTTTTCAACCGTAGACGTATTTCATTATTTCGGTCATATCTTATTTGACGACATATTTGCATTTGAAGAGTGTACGTATAGTAACTATTTGAAACTATACATTCACTTAAACACTTAGTAAACAAGCTAAGGAACATTAGTGCATATGTTCCGATTTTGAATGTAAAAGTTTGGAAAATCTATTCCAACCGTCAGATATCACCGTTAAGATTAAATACATGTATGAAAAAAAAATCCAACTACATCTGACAACGTTAAAGGCTCGATCGGGACGGTCAACCGAGTGAGTCAACCCTTTAAACGCTTAGAAATGGTAATTGGCCTGTCTAAATGACGTTTTTTGGCCTGACGTTCAACAGATAATAGTTTCAAATCGATGAGACGCAACTAATAGTATAAAACTTTTCCTCAAAATATTTACCGAACGTCAGGCTACCCATAGGAAAACGGAAGTAAAACACAGTTAACCGCAACATTCAGCACACAGATTTTGTCGGAATCTTGTCATTTTTCAACCGTAGACGTATTTCATTATTTCGGTCATATCTTAGTTGACGACATATTTACATTTGAAGAGTGTACGTATAGTAATTATTTGAAACTATACATTCACTTAAACACTTAGTAAACAAGTTAAGGAACATTAGTGCATATGTTCCGATTTTGAATGTAAAAGTTTGGAAAATCTATTCCAACCGTCAGATATCACCGTTAAGATTAAATACAAGTATGAAAAAAAATCCAACTACATCTGACAACGTTAAAGGCTCGATCGGGACGGTCAACCGGGTGAGTCAACCCTTTAAACGCTTAGAAATGATAATTGGCCTGTCTAAATGACGTTTTTTGGCCTGACGTTCAACAGATAATAGTTTCAAATCGATGAGATGCAACTAATTGTGTAAGAATTTTCCTCAAAATATTTACCGAACGTCAGGCTACCCATAGGAAAACGGAAGTAAAACATAGTTAACCGCAACATTCGGCACACAGATTTTGTCGGAATCTTGTCATTTTTCAACCGTAGACGTATTTCATTATTTCGGTCATATCTTAGTTGACGACATATTTGCATTTGAAGAGTGTACGTATAGTAACTATTTGAAACTATACATTCACTTAAACACTTAGTAAACAAGTTAAGGAACATTAGTGCATATGTTCCGATTTTGAATGTAAAAGTTTGGAAAATCTATTCCAACAGTCAGATATCACCATTAAGATTAAATACATGTATGAAAAAAAATCCAACTACATCTGACAACGTTAAAAGCTCGATCGGGACGGTCAACCGGGTGAGTCAACCCTTTAAACGCTTAAAAATGGTAATTGGCCTGTCTAAATGACGTTTTTTTGCCTGACCTTCAACAGATAATAGTTTCAAATCGATGAGACGCAACTAATCGTATAAAAATTTTCCTCAAAATATTTACCGAACGTCAGGCTACCCATAGGAAAACGGAAGTAAAACACAGTTAACCGCAACATTCGGCATACAGATTTTGTCGGAATCTTGTCATTTTTCAACCGTAGACGTATTTCATTATTTCGGTCATATTTTATTTGACGACATATTTGCATTTGAAGGATGAAGTAATGGTTTGTCGATAGTGATAGAAAATAGAAGGTGGTCTTTTTTTGTTTTTTTGTTTTTTTAAATCATAGCCGACGAAATCAAACATAGTACTCGTTGGCTATTCTTTTGTCGTTTTCTGTCTAAAATAAAATATGTATTTTTCAATATAGTTTTGGCCGACGAAATCACGCATTTTTCGTCGGCTATTCTTTGAAAAAAGTAAAAAAAATCAGTGGTGTTACACCTCTTGTATTCCTATGTCCTGTTCATATATAACCAAAATTGAACATAAAAAAAAACAGAAACCCAACAGTCAACATATTTCAAATTTTTTTTAAGGAGTTTGGAACCCAGCCTATGCTGGGAGGCTCATCCCCACGCCCGTTCATTAGAAAAGAGTGGATTACAAATGAAAGGATTACATCATCTAAATTACTTAATCCGTCGGATTGTAATCGGAATCATCGGATGATTCTTCTTCGGTTTCTGAATTTCTCGATAGGGGTAATCTATGTCGTTCCTCACCACTAGAGTGCTCGTTAGTTTCTTCATTTGGATCAACATCAACAAGCAGTGGCTCTTCACGTCGAATTCGCACCGGCGTGTCTAGGCGAATAAAAGAGGAGTCAGGAATACCGTTGGAGTTGGGCTCTTGATACGCGATGCCCCCTTCCTCGTTCTCTTCAGCCACTCCAAGTGTAGACGCCCGGTAAATGTTGCGATGGTGGATAGTGTTGACTACTTTCCACGGGTCACCCTTGGCGAGATCATCAAGATAAAACACTTGTTTCACCCATGTGGCTAAAACGAACGGGTCGTCCTCATACCATGATGTACTAGTGTTCACAGAAGTTATGCCGTATTGATCGGTTTTCATGCTCTGCGGCCGTGTGTCAAACCATCTACACTTGAAAAGGTGCACTTTCATGCCTTCCCCATAATTCAGTTCCACAACTGAATGGAGAACACCGTAATAGTCAACTCCATCATCCCCACTATGTGCCATAACCCCTGTCTGAGGTCTCTCTCTTCACATCGAAATAACACACCATTCACCTTGCACGTCGCATGAACTTTTGAATAGACCGGCTTCATCGCCAGAAGTCTGAGTTTGTGCGACCAATTTGGGTGATTATCATTTTTAATAAGGTCCATCTGCAACCATCAGAATCAACTATAAATATGAATAATTATACACAATAATATATAAATACGTATAGAATAGTGTTAAAGTTACGTACCCAGCGGTCGAAATACTCTGCGAATGTCCGGTTGTGGTAATCGAGATCACCTCCTACTTGGTCACAGTTTAGATGCATGTTCTTCTAAAATTGAACTTCTGGACAGTTAATTAGTACCCACCAATGTGCAATGGCTACCTCATAATCTTTCAACTTGTAGGAAACTGGCATGTTTCCACCGAGTACAACATCGTCGGAGAGTATGGAATGATTGAACTGTGAAGGTACATCTTCCGGTATGCTTTCCTGTAACGCTCCTAAATACAGCTTCATGTAGGTGACGCACTTGTGCGCAATATATGCTTCAGCTATACATCCTTCAGGTGCGGATCTGTTTTGGACAAAATCACCGTATTGTCCAAGTTGCCTATAAATCAAGTTTTTAAAGTGTTATGATAATAATTTAATACTATATCACATATATTGATGAGGAAATTAACATAAGGTGTAAAATACGTACCTTTCCATCGGATACATCCAAGTGAAGTGCACAGGACCGGTAAGCAACAACTGCCGAGGAAGATGGATCATGAGGTGAGGCATGATATCGAAAAAATTTGGAGGAAATATCATCTCAAATTTACACATGATATGAACGATGTCTTGTTGCATTTCCCGGAGGTCAGATTTTCTCACTTCCCGTGTGCATACCTTCTGGAAAAATCTTGCCAACGCTACTAACGGCTCCACAACGTGACGGGGAAGGAACGGTCGAATGAAAACAGGGAAGAGACATTGTAGCAGGATATGATTGTCATGACTTTTCAACCCGTAAAGATTGTTGAATTGTCTGTTCACACAGTTGGCTATATTTCCAGCAAAGCTGAAGGATACTTGGCCCGACTTATCCAATGGAAAATTTCTGATTTATGCTCAGGCTTGACGGTGTAAAGAGCTTGAGGCATTTTTCTCTTCCCTTGTTTCAACCATAGTTGTTTTCTGATATTCATGTTTTGCAGATCAGTGCGAGCCTTAGAACCGTCTTTCGTCTTCCCCTCCAAGTTCAGCGTTGTGCCCACCACACTTTCAGAAACATTTTTTTCTATATGCATAACGTCTAGGAAGTGACGGATCAGCAACTCACACCAGTACGGGAGTTCCCACAATATGCTCTTATGTGTCCAGAATTTGTACTCCTCAGGCCTTTCAGGTATTTCCGCTACAATGTCGGGATGATTGCTGAGGGCCCAAAATCGTACTCATTAAGCACTGCTAAAATTTCTCTTCCCGTCCATCTTCTGGGGGGACCACCGTGTTCTTCGGTTCCATCAAGTGCGGCGGACTCGTAACGCCAGTGGTGATCCGCCGGAAGGAACACACGATGACCCATTCTGCATATCTTGTTGCAATGAGGGGTGCTCCCATAATCGCTGAGGCACTCTGGACAAGTCTTATATCCCCTAACAACGCTGCCCGACAACATCCCATTAGCAGGAAAATCACTGATGGTACCAATAACCATGGCATGCATCTGGAACGTCTCCTCCTTGTACTTGTCAAAAGTGGGATGACCAACGTCCCACAATACCTTAAGCTCTTCAATCAATGGTCTGATATACACATCGAGACATTTTCCTGGGTAACCAGGCCCCAGAATCAACAACGTCAACATATTATATTCATTCTTCATGCACATCCACGGAAGAAGGTTGTAAGGTACCAAAACCACCGGCCATATACTGTATGAAAGACTCATGGTGCCGAAAGGGTTGAACCCGTCGGTTGAGAGCCCGAGCCTGACGTTTCTGACATCTGACGCAAAATGAGGAAACTCATTGTATATATGCTTCCAAGCCGCTCCATCAGAGATGTGTGTCATGATATCTGCGTCTCCCGCGTCCCGCTCACCGTGCCATCTCATAGCTTTTGCGATGGTTTCTGACATGTACAACCGCTCAAGCCTATCTCTTAACGGAAAATACCGAAGCACTTTCACAGGTTTCCTATTGCCTGCTCCTGTCAACTTATATCAGTCAGACTGACATAGCGGACATGCGTCAAGGCTAGCAAGGTCATTCCCTTCTGCATCTTTACCCCAGAAGAGAACGCAGTCAAATGCGCAGGCATGGATCTTAATGTAGGAAAGCCCTAGATCTTTGAGAATACTTCGGACCTTACGGTGATTGGTAGGATTACGATGACCCTTCTCCAACAACGAAGAAGTGTACTGTAGATATTCATCTACTTGCCTGATAGTCGATTTTGTCTCGACTTTAATCCTCATTACCTCCATCACACTTTGAAGAACTGTCTTCTCAGAACTTGAAGACACAGGGGTCTGTTGCAATGCAATCAGTTTTTTGTACTTGTCAAAGGCAGCAGTGTTGACAACTTGTGGGAAGGGCAGCATCGGGTCATGCATATATTGTTCCCCACGTACACCGCTTTCAAAAGGAAACACGTCGTTGACGAATGCCATTGTTGGATCATTGAATGTACTACTACTGCCCGCCTAAAAAAACTGCCCATGATCATGCGATCCATCTAATGATGGCTCACCGTGATATATCCAACGTTTGTACTTCGGCCAAAACCCATTACTCTTTAGGTGCTCCCATACTGTCCTAATCGGAAATCGACACATATCACTGCGACACTTACATTTCTTGCACGGGCAATAATGGTAATCATTCCCGTTTGCATTTTCCTCGACGAACTGCAAAAAATTCACAACTCCTGTAGTGTATCGTCGGTCATGCCTTGGAAGCGAAATCCAACTCTTATCCAGATCCATATATAGCCTGATAATAATATATATGTATAACTTTAATTAATAAGAAATTAATTAACACATACATATATATATATATATAAATCCTTAATAATTAATTACATTACAATATATATTATTATCAACATCAACTCATATATATGTACTATTAATTAACAACCATTATTTAAGTTACACTATATATCAACCATTATTTAAGTTAATTAATTACACTATATATCAACAACTATTAATTAACATATATATATATATATATATTTTAACACTAATTAAAATAACATCAAATTAAAACACATATATAATTAAACTAAAACTCAAAATCAACTCAACTAAAACTCAAAATCAACATATATACATACATTCTAACACTAAAACAACAACAAATTAAACAAAAAATCACTTAATAAATCAAAATCACTAAAACTCAAAATCAACTTAACTAAAACTCAAAATCAACATATATACATACATTCTAACACTAAAACAACAACAAAACAAAAAATCACTTACTAAATCAAAATCACTAAAACTCAAAATCAACTCAACTAAAACTCAAAATCAACATATATACACATGTACGTACCTATATATAGCTCCACAATGTAAGAGAGGACGGATTTCAACAATACCCACAGATTTTTCACTCTTTCTCCCGTTGTTCCCTTTTTTTTTTGAAATGAGCAGCTGCTGCCCAGATCTGAAAATATATAGACTTATAGCCGACGAAAATGTCAACTTCGTCGGCCATACTTCCAAAAATTTTCGTCGGCTAATGTTTCGGAGAAAGGCCGACGAAAATACAAATCGTCTGCTGAAATATGAATATAGCCGACGATTTTTTGAAAATACCAACGAAAAAAGGTTTCGTCGGCTATGGTTAAACTATGGCCGACGTTTTTTTTTTTTACGGACTAAAAATAAAATCGTCGGCTATTCCTTAGAGTTACCGACGAAAATTTTAATTCGTCGGCCGTTTTTTTTTTCGTCGGGAAAACCCTTTTTTCTGGTTGTGTATGTTGAAGATGGAACTGAATTTCTGTTGATTACCTCCACTCAATCTTTGCGTACTCGCATTGTGGAGAAGTGTAAGCGCGTTCGGAATAGCATGTATTTCACAACCATTCGAGCCAATGAATCCCATGTTGTTGTCTTATGCGATTCAAATGCTTACAAGCTTTGGCATGACAGACTCGGTCATCCGGGTAGTGATATGATGATTCGTATTTTGAAATGCTCCCACGGTCATCCTTTTTTCAGATCACAGAAGCAAAAAGGAAACCAGAAAACTGGACACAACCGGGCCGATGTCGTGCAAGGGCGCTTAGGCCTCGGTTCGGCCGACATGTCACCGCCGACAGCCTCTCGGCTCCAAGGAGAGGTTCGGCCTAATCCTGCTGCTCATGCCTCTGTGGCGATGTCTAATGCTCATCGTTAATTTTGCAAAGCTTGTTCAGTAGCAAAACTTCAAACAAGACCATCTTTTGCTATTGATAATAAACAGAATATTCCGTTCGTACAACGAATACAAGGTGATATTTGTGGACCTATAACACCAGAATGCGGACCATTTAGATATTTTATGGTTCTGGTTGATGCGTCGACGCGTTGGTCACACGTCGCGTTGTTGTCCACAAGGAATGCTGCATTTGCTAAACTCCTAGCTCAGATCATTAAGCTTTGGGCTCGCCACCCGGACAATCCGATTAAGTCTATCAGACTGGATAATGTTGGAGAGTTTACATCAAAGTGTTTTGATGACTATTGCATGTCAGTTGGGATTAAAGTTGAACATCCCGTGCCCCACGTTCATTCTCAGAACGGTCTTGCAGAAGTCGCTATCAAGAGACTACAGCTTGTTGCTAGGTCCCTTGTCATGGCCACTAACTTGCCGGTATCGATATGGGGATATGCAATACTACATGCAGCTATGCTTATTCGTCTATGACCCACTGATAGCCAACCATTTAGTGCGTACCAGTTGGTAACTGGTTACGAGCCTAATATTTCGCATCTACGTACTTTTGATTGTGCCGTATATGTGTCTATCACGCCTCCACTGCGTACCAAGATGGGTCCACAATGACGATTAGCTATTTATGTTGGATATGAAGCACCAACAATTGTCCGCTACATAGAGCCTACAACAGGTGATCTATTTACTGCAAGATTTGCAGATTGTCACTTTAATGAGACATCCTTCCCGCCGTTAGGGGGAGATGGGGCCGCATCCGTCCCTAGTGAACGTCAGGAATTGACTTGGTTCTCTCCCACTATGTATCATTATGATCCCCGCACGTCTCAGTGTGGGACTGAAATACAACGCATATTGGAACTTCAAAAGGTTGCGGATTCGATGCCTGACTCCTTTACTGATATTGCGAAAGTGACAGGATCAACCATACCTGCTGCGAATGTACCTGCAGGGCTCAACATTTATCGCCACGCGCGAGCACGCGCCACGGGTCTCAGACCCGCAGCCCTAGGTGCCGTCGGCAGCCTAGGCTCGGCACCTGCAAGTGGAGGGCCGGCGTCGACTTTGGATGCTCCTAGAAAGAGGGGGAGACCAATCCGTTCCAAGGACAGTGTACCTAGAAAGAAGGCATGTGTCCAGGCACAAAGCGATCCGTTCATCATCGATTTTTGTGACGCCGTCACACGAGATTGTCTCCGACTATACCTATGTCCAAGAAGCAACTCTGAATCATCTGGGGGGACGCCTCAGACTCACCGTTGATGTTGGAGAACAAGGAAATCTCACTAAACTACTTATGCATGCACAATCTTATGGAAATGAATTCCATGTATATCGATGATCCATTCGCCTACGCCGTTGCTCAAGAAGTCATTGACGACGACGATATGGAACCCCGTACTGTTGATGAGTGTCAACGTAGGGCGGATTGGCCGAAGTGGGAAGAAGCAATCCAGGATGAACTAGACTCTCTAAAGAAAAGGCAAGTATTCAGACCGGTTGTGCCTACACCGCCGAACGTGAAGCCTGTTGGCCATAAATGGGTCTTTGTCAGAAAGCGCAATGAGAATGGTGAAGTCCAGCGATATAAAGCTAGACTCGTAGCGCAAGGTTTTTCTCAACGCTCTGGAATTGATTATGAGGAGACGTATTCTCCGGTCATGGATATTATTACCTTCTGATACTTAATTAGTTTGGTAGTCTCAGAGAGACTCAATATGCAGCTTATGGATGTTGTAACAACGTATCTTTATGGGGATCTAGATATGGAGATGTAAATGAAAGTACCAGAAGGACTTTCGTTACCCAAGTCAAGTGAGCAAAAACCACGAAGTTCATTTGCTATCAGGTTGAGACGATCTCTATATGGACTCCGACAATCTGGTAGGATGTGGTACACACGGTTAAGTGATTACTTGATTGGGAAAGGATACAAGAATGATGAGTTGTACCCTTGTGTGTTCATAAAAGAACAAGTTCAGGATTTGCCATTGTAGCCGTCTATGTTGATGATATGAATATCATTGGAACTCTGAATGAGATCAATGAGACCGCAAGCTACTTGAAATCCGAATTCGAGATGAAAGATTTGGGAAGGACTCGGTTTTGCCTAGGCTTAGAACTAGAGCACCGAAGTGGTGGAATCTTTGTACACCAATCTGCATATGTCCGAAAGATGCTCATGCGATTTAACATGGACAAAGTTATGCATCATACAGGCACTCCCATGGTCGTTAGAAGTCTGGATATCAATAAAGATCTCTTTCATCCTAAAGAAGATGACGAAGAGGTCTTGGAAGCTGAATATCCATATCTTAGTGCAATTGGAGCTTTGTTATACCTAGCTCAGTGTACTAGACCAGACATTGCTTTCTCGGTGAACTTGTTAGCTAGATTTAGCTCAGCGCCAACACAACGTCATTGGGTTGGAATTAAGAACATCTTCTGATACCTTAAAGGAACCCTTGACATGAGCTTGTACTATAGATACACTCATCATGGATCGGCTCCAAGCTGACCACTTTCATCCCACGACGGAATCCGTGGCTCGGATCACCACGGGACAACCGTCCATTCCGGCGGCGGTGCAGCGGGCTAGGTATCCTGCCGTAAAGCCGCCGCCGCCGTTCCAGATCACGAGGATGCCAAACCGTGGTCACGATATGGCTTCGGCACTACCCCCTCCTACTCAGATACACCAAATGATGTGATGATAGGATTTGCTGATGCTGGATATTTGTCAGATCCACACAAAGGACGTTCCCAGTCAGGTTATGTTTTCACCATTAAGAATACAACGATATCTTGGAGATCAACCAAGCAAACCCTTGTTGCTACCTCCTCGAACCATGCTGAGATTATTGCACTACATGAGGCAATCAAAGAGTGTGTTTGGCTTCGTTCAGTTATATCTCACATTCGAGAGTCTAGTGGACTTGAGTCTACTACGATGAGACCAACTTACATATTAGAAGATAATGCAGCATGTATTGAGCAGATGAAGTTGGGATACATCAAGGGTGATAACACTAAACACATTTCGCCTAAGTTCTTCTACAATCAGCAGCAGCAAGAGACTTTGAATATCCAAGTGAAGCAAGTCAGCTCAGAAGATAATGCAGCTGATCTGTTCACCAAGTCTCTACCCAAATCTACATTTGTGAAGCATGTAAAGCGCATTGGTATGTGTCGCTTATCCGAACTCAAAGGCTAATTGACCATCAGGGGGAGTTTTCGTCTATACTTCAGGGGGAGTCTAGTTATGCATGTCTCACATACTTGTAGTTGGTGCGTTGTACTTTTTTTCCTTAGACCATGCTTTTATTTTTGCCCAAGAGGTTTTTGTTTGCTGACAAAGGTTTTAACGAGGCAACAGTTCATGCAACCATTGAGGACGCGACACAAGGGGGAGTGTTCAAGGAAAGTTAATTCCGTAACTTCCGTGGTGTGTATTGTCCTAATAAGGTTAGTAGTCTAGATTCTTTATTAGATAGGGAATCCCTGATTATCAGGGATACTTGATGTAATGCCTATATAAAGGTCTCTTTATCAATCAATAAAGACACAGTTTTCCTATCATTCTTTTATCCTAGAACAGATCTTTTAATTTCCTACAAAAATCTGAGAAAAGTGAACGGAAAGAGCAATTACGATCAAACAGTTGTACGTACGTGAATTGATCGAGGTCTGCTCCCCCAGGAAACTGATAAAGTAAAAAAGATACATCTTTGTGTTATTATGTAAAAAAAAAATAAACAAACAAACAAACTTTGCCAGAAAAACAAATACAGATATATAACAATCATCTTGCATGCATGTGAAGAACGACGATGTTCTTTCTTATTAATTCAGTATCATGCAAATATACAATATATTTTTATAAAAAGAGGGTACTGGGAAGAGACCACAAGCAGGCTCTCAGGTGTTTAACCTGATCATTTTGTGCCGAAGTCTCAGCAGTGCCGCGCCAAAAACGCAGCGACACCCCCCCTTCGGCCAATTGAGCACTCCGTAGAGGGTTGGACCTCCCCGCAAGGCCTTTTACATACACAAAGATCAAACCTTCGACCTTGCTTAAGTAACTCAGTCTGCTTACCAACTGAACTGGACCCTTGTGGGTTGCAAATATACAATATATGAGCTAGGTTATTCGTTTCATATTTTGCACACAATATAATTATTAACCCTCAGATAATATATTATCACCAGTCCCACCATGGAGGCTAGGGCAATCATAATCCTTTTTGGCGTAGTTATATATACATGCAGCATCTGGTTTAATTTTCCATAAACAGACTCTGCACTTGTCTTTGTCCTTCTTCTGATTGTATGCGATGAAACGGTGAAACTCGCCGTCCCACTTCGATCACGCCACACTCGTATCGTGATCTTCCCCAGATGCTTGGTTTAAAACTGAATTCATAATTCGAAAGATAGGGAACCTAGCTGGTGGGAACCAAGATCAGAGTCCCTTGATCTACAATGAAGGGCGATTGTCACGTTAGGTCTCCCCTGATACTCCGATATTTCATTGGTGATCATAAGGCGTACTCTCGCATTAGCATCACAAGTCGTTAGGTAAAATGCAAGCAACAGGCTTAGCAGTTGTACATTTCTTGTTTTTAGTTAAGGTCAAAGAACAAGAAATCTTTAATAATTACTTACATTACAATATATATTATTATCAACATCAACACACACACACATATATATATATATATATATATATATATATATATATAATTAAACTCCACACACACATGCACACACACATATATATATATATATATATATATATATATATTAACACTAATTAAAATAACATCAAATTAAAACACATAATTAAACTCTAACTTAAAATCAACTCAACTACAACTCAAAATCAACATATATACATACATTCCAACACTAAAACAACAATAAAACAAAAAATCACTTACTAAATCAAAATCACTAAAACTCAAAATCAACTCAACTAAAACTCAAAATCAACATATATACACATATACGTACCTATATATAGCTCCACAATGTAAGAGAGGACGAATTTCAACAATACCCACAGATTTTTCACTCTTTCTTCCGTTTTTTTTCGATTTTTTTTTAAATGAGCAGCTGCTGTCTAGATCTGAAAATATATAGACTTATAGCCGACGAAAATGTCAATTTCGTCGGCCAAAATTTCAAAAGTTTTCGTCGGCTAATGTTTCAGAGAAAGGCCGACGAAAATCCAAATCGTCGACTGAAATATGAATATAGCCGACGTTTTTTGTTTATACCAACGAAAAAACAGTATCGTCGGCTATGGTTAAACTATGGCCGACGATTTTATTTTTCCACCGACGAAAAATAAAATCTTCGGCTATTCGTTGGAAGTACCGACGAAAATTTTAATTCGTCGGCCGTTTTTTTTTAATTTCGTCGGAAAAAAACTTTTTTTCTGGTAGTGTATTGAGCCATTTTGAATTTTGAATTGTGTCTCTCTCATGAATCTTCATACCCATCGTCACGCTCTCTTTCTTCGTAGTTCAGACGTACCCAGAACGCCAGAATCCAGATGAAAACAAGGCAAAAATTCTGGAAAACTCATCGTCTCTCTGTTCGTGGCGGGTTCAGCACCCGGCGAACAGTCAGCACTGCGGTTGGTTTGTGGTTGCTGTGTTTCTGTGTTGTGCTTAGGCGTGCCAGCACCCTTGGAGCGGTGCCACTCGACTGCGCGCGACCCCCTGGGCGAGTCGCTTCGTCTGCTCCCAATTCGACTCTGACTTCCTGGTCAAGCGACTGTTACGCGGGCGCTGACTAAGCCGGCGTACAGGGCTCGAACAAGACCTGAATAGAACTCTCTACCAGGATTTTCTTCCCAACCCCTCGAGGATTGAGGATCTTACTCTGATCCGGAGAAGCAAAGCAGAGCTGTTCCAAGACCACGGGTGTGTCATCGGAGTGACGACTCGATTGCCACCAGGGGTAGCGGACTGACAGACTCGATTGCTACCGGGGGTAGCGGACTGACTCGATAGACTCAGCAAACGCTCGGCACAAGTACGAGAGCGGATCAATCGTAGGAGGGCGGAGGAGGGTTGCGTGAGGCTCAGCAAATGCTCGGCGCAAGTACGAGATTAGATCGATCGTAAGAGGGCGGAGGAGGGTTGCGTGAGGCTCAGCAAATGCTCGGCGCAAGTACGAGGTTGAATCCGTCGTAGGGCGGAGGCGAGTTGCGTGAGTAGACCCAGCAAAGCGCTCGGCACAAGCACGAGATTAGATCGATCGTGGGGCGGAGGCGGGTTGCGTGAGTTGCTCCGGAGAGGCTTTGGCAAGTTAGCGTTGCGCTAGAACTTGTGGTTGTTTGTATTTGGTTGAGAACCTTTTCCTAGATGCCGGCAGATTCATATTTATACGACTCAAGGACCCCTAGGGCTGTCAACTCCAGCCCGGCGGATCCTTGAGATTCATTAGGAATGTCCTCCCCTACCCTGCTTCCCATCAAATCAGCAAAGATATTATCAGAGGTATAGTTGGTATTGAAGCTTCGAAGTTTGGAGCAACACGTCATGACCTTGCTTGTTACGCTGCTGTTACTGTTCAACACTCATCATTGCGCAGTATGGCCGGTTCCTCTAACAACCTCCCTAAAGCATGGTGCAGCGTGGCTTGTCGTTGTTAGTGATTGATAGCCTAGCGTAGGTAGTGAAATCATTGCTATATTGCTTCTCAATCTCAACAAATATCTTCACTGATGGATTGTTACGAAACAACCCCAATCGGATTAGGAAGCAACCACGTTCTCCTTCCAACTCAACCTCTTTGGTTGAAGCGGGAAAGCACGATCTCAACGGGTTTGACTCTGATCAAAACCCCTACTGGGCCTTGGGGCGGAAGCCCAATTGAAATAAATTCCAATTGTGGCCCAAACATTGCCCCCCAGTCTCCGATATTGAGGTATAACGAAATAGAAGAGAGACTGAGCCCCCCCCCCCCCCCCTTAAATAAATAACTGGACTGTTGCGCGGTTTTCTCGCCAATCACGATTCCCCAATTCGAAACGGTAACACTGTTCACCTAAACCCTTGGTTGCTGCGAAACCCAGCGCCTCACGAAACAAGAACCCCTTTCGGATTCCTATAAATTCCAACAGAGACCCCTCGGTTTCCCTTCCAACCCAGCCTTCTTTCCTTCTCACTAGCCCGAAATCGGAAGAAACCCAGATCTGAGACTGATGGCTCCCAACAAGAACTTTGATATTCGCTATCCCCTGGCGGAACAAGCCCAGACTCAACTTCTCCCCCTCATCAAATGTTCTGAAGCAGAGGAGAACCGGACCCATCTTAGCCTTCCCCATGAGGAATGTGCTACCCTAGGTCCCTTCATGGTGGCCTATCATCCTGATGATAACAACGGAGCCCATCAGATGCTCGACAGCCCGGCGCGCCCGCTGCCGGCGCTCTTCCGCTCTGAAGAACCAGCGGAGTGCCCAAATTTTCAAAAAGACGCTCACCAATGCACCGTAAACCACTCCGCCTGGCCTCTGGTTAGGTCCTACATGACCACCTAGTATGAAGAACGGCTTCCTCTCGACGGAGCAATTTGGAAGAAAGCCGGGGTCGCTGATGCGATCCAGCTTTGCTTCAGCCTTAGCCCAAAAGGAGGCAACAGGTGCGCCCTAGTTCCGCTGATCAGCCTTTGGAACCCCACGGTTAATGCCTTCGAGTTCCAATTCGGTAACGCCTCCGTGACCCTGCTAGACCTCTATGCCGGCTTCGGGTTCCCTCTCGGGTTCGGAGCCTTCGACGAGGGCTATTACCCTGAAAGGACATCTCCCTCTAGCGTTGTTTGGGGATTCGAGCCCAGTGGGTTCGAAAAGTGGAGGAACGAAACCTCCCAGTTGGGTGACGATAGGCTCAGCGGGATAGCCTTTCTGTCCTTTTGGCTAAACAAATTCGTGTTCTGCTCCACCACCAACAAAATGACCAAGCAATACCATCGTATGGCGGAGGTGATCTATTCCGGCCAAGAAATTGGCCTTGCCCAATGCGTTTTAGCACACCTCTACCGCTGTCTGCACCAGATATCCGCCGTGCCCATGAATTGTGCACAATCTGGTCCGCTCTGGATCTTGGATATTTGGTGCCAGATGTACTTTCCCCAACTCTCTCCGGCCACGAAGAGAGCTCCTAGGCCTGACCAAGTTGTGGGGCAAGAGTATGCTGGCTGTGCCGCTGATCCCGAACTCAGCTATGCCATCTGCCTCGACATCTTTTTCAACACATCCGCTCAGGAATTTTTTACAGAGGCACAGCAGCTGATCCATGTGAAGTATCCCCGCGGGCTAGCCCGAGGCTTTCTCCCTAACAGTCTTCAGGTGTCTAAAGGCCGAGGGATTTTCATCCATTGCGTCTCCATGACGGACCTGCCACTCCTCTGTAGTGAGAAAGGCTATCCAAGCCATGAGCTCTACGCGCCTCACTTCTTTGCACGGCAGTTTGGTCTTATTCAAACCTTGCCCTATCCGCCGCTGAGAAGTCTGAATCTTTTCTCGGCGTGGAGGAATAGCAGAAAGTCCAAAAGGCCCTCTAATGCCAGTGATAACTCATGCCTGCAGCTTCTCATCATACATAACGAAGATTGCTACCCTCACCTGCAGGCCTCCACGGCCGCAACTGGCCCCTATCGCGTCTGGTGGTCGCGCATGCGAAGCCCGCTCTTCCGCCAACCATCCGCTTTCTACTTCCGAAGATTCTTTCACCTTCGGGGTGGGCAACTTACCCCAGCGGACCAAGAAGTGCTACACGGCGGTCCACTATATGTTGACCCGCCCCTAAGAAAGGTAATATGCCCCCATTTGAAACTACTATTTTGGTTTGCCCAAAAACTCTCGCGTAATCTCGATTGTTTAATAAACTAGGCTATTGAGCAAACCCCAATGGACAAAGGAAAACGGAAGGCCGAATGCAAAGCTCTTCCGCCCCCTAAGAAGAGCAAAACTATTGTTGAGGCGGATGAGGAATCAGATGAGGAGGAGGACATACCCGTAAGTACTCTTAAAAGCTCCATTTTCCCCCTGCGTCTCTAACTATGAGCTCAATCAGATACCTACATAACGTAGATATCCCATCTCTATCCCTCCCTGCAGATACTTCGGAGGAAGCGTTCCTCGTCCGCCGCCGCCACCAGCCGAGATCCTGCGGTAATAGAGATCTCCTCTGGTGAGTCCTCTAACCCTTCCGAAGAACCAGATTCTTCTAGTTCCGACGAGGACTATCTGAACCTCTGTATTCGCGAAATTTGCGGCGACAGTTTTCCTCAACCTGTTCCCCTGCGCTGTCTTGATGCAGGTACTCCCTCCAGTCTAGCCCTCGCAGTTAGTCAGAGTTCTATCCCACCAATCCTGACCTCTCGTGCTGCTGCAGAAACTGGACCGGAGGCGGAGGAAAACCCAGATGTCACTATGGCGAAGGCCCCAACCGATAGGCCTCTGCTCATGCTATGTGGCGCTCCTGGCAGTTCCTCACCTCCACATCCTCTGACCTCAGATTCGACTCGGGAGGAAGAGCACGGGGCAGAAGAGGAAGTAGAAGAAGAAGAAGAGGAGGAGGAGCCGATTCAGGGCGCAGACCAACCAGCTGCTGACGAGCCATCCTCCCCTGCACTTGACCTATCTCCGGCAGAGGAAGAGGCTCTAGCTGGCGTGGAGTCTCTGGCGGGTGCTGCCCCCCAGGTTGAACAAGATTCAACCCCTGCTGACTCTCGTATTGAAGCCGACCAGCCAGCACAAGCAAGGCGGCCCGGATCTCCTCTGCCCGAAGAGACCCCGTTGACGGAGGTATATATTCCTTATGCTCTAAATTGGTACCTCCCTTGGTCTGAATTGCTTCCAATCCTCCTTGATTATGAGCAGGTGGAAGAAGAGAGAGTGGCAACCGAGAATGCCACCCCGCTGGTGGTGGATGTGGCCCCCCGGGTTGAACAAGATCCAACCCCTGCTGCTGCTCCCGTTGATACAGCTCAGCAAGAAAGAGCAGGACAGCACGGATCTCCTCTGAGTCAGCCAGAGGAAATCCCTTTTTCAGCGGCTGTTGAGGTATGTGGTGTAAAATCCCCCTGAAGAGCTATTTTTCCTTAGTTAGAACCATTCCTAACCCCTTTTTATAAACAGGTGGATGATAGTGATGATGATGTGGAGACCCTCGGTTCCGCTTCACTGGCAACGGATTCTGGTCCTGTGGGACTTGTAACTGCACCAGTTTCCCTGCCGCAGACCCCAACCCCCGAAGGTCTGGTCGCGGCGTCTTCATCGAATCAGCTATCCGCGACCCCTGGCGGATCGGGCTCAGCGGTTCCGGAGCAAGTTGACTCTGCTTCCCTCTTGGCCGAAGACCCTTTCCTTTCTCCTCGAAGCCCAGAAGAGGAACCTGAAGAGGTACAGAAGGCGTGGGGATTCTTGGAATGCTTAGGAGAGAGGGACCCTGCCGATGTTCAAGTGGCGGACGAGCTCTCCTCTGCCCTTGAGATCCTCAAAGGCCACTTCCAGCAACTGCCTCCCGAGGTCCAAGTTGAAGCCAACGCTTCTCTCCTCCGGCTGCCCGCGGAGCTAAGGAGCCTGCACGAGCGTTTGCCTGTCCGGTCTACTCAACATGCTAAGCTTAAGGGAGCTGAGACTGCTCTCGCGGATGCTGCTCGTGCCTACAAAGATTTGGTTGCCCTGGCTACTAGCAACCCAGAAGCGGCTGAGATAGCTAAACTTGAAGCGCAAATTTCCCTCCTTCGCCCGAAACAAATCCAGCGCGCCAATGAAATAGCTCAACAGAAAGCCCTGGGGAGTAAGCTACGAGAGGAGCGGACGCGAGCAAAGAAGGAAACAGCGGAGTTTGATCGTGGGGTAAGCAAGACCAAGGCCACCATCAAACGGTTGGGCCTGCATCTATATGAGTTTCGGCCTTAGCCCGTAAAAACTGGCTTGATGTATTTCATTCACTGAGTTTAATGATATGAGCCCATTTACCAAGCCCTATTCAGTTTGATTCGCAAACCAAACCCTACGCATCAGTCTTATCCATGCAGTCAGAAAACTGCAGAACTGTTTCCCATGAATTTGCATTTGAATTTTAAAAACGGGAAACTGTTTCAACCTCTAACTGCCCAATAATTGCGCAAGTTCATCTCAGCCCTTGGATTGCTTCTAAGTAAAGCTATAAAAGCAACACCCCCTGGCTAGACCCGAGAACCCCAAAAACTACCTTAGAATGTTATTCAGCGTTTCTTCCTTTAGGTTCTGCTACCAACCGCTATGGCTTCCTCGATCCTTACCACCCGATCTAGTTCGGATGTTCTGCTGAACACCCCAAATCATAACACCCCATGTTAAACCAATCCCGAACCATAACATCCCATGTTATGTTCCGGGCGGATGTGATTATAGATTGGTAGCTGTCGATTTGGCACCCCTCTAGCGCATCGGCCGGAAGCCCAGCATGGATGCGGTTCGGGGTACCCTCCTCTCCGGAGAGAGGAGCAATGAGCTTCAATAGGCCAGTTGTCCACCTCCATATGAAGGGTATTGGATAACCGTGGACAACGCTGGGCTATTGAACTCATTGCATGATCGAGAGATTATGAGTAGCGGACGTCTATGTGCCACTCTGCTTCGGCGTCAAGACAGTCTCTGCCACCCCTATCTCTACGCTTCATCCGCTGATCTCTCAGGATCTTACTCTACAACCCCTGTTCGGCCCGTGTTCGGATCGAAGGAGGTAGGGAAGATCCCCCTATACCAAGATGGTATCAGAGCTAGTTGGCGGATATGTATTACTAGTTTCTTGCCTTTGTAATCGCCGTGGCCGCAAAGCCCCTCTACTTTTGTAAATAAAACAAAATTTTAGAATCAAGACTTGCATCGCACAATTCTTACCGACGGCAAAGGTTTTGGGCACACCCCAACGCGGATGTTCCTAAAAACCCCTATTCAAAGGACAACCCGGCTTGGCCCTAAAGAAGGTTCAAAAATTTCGAAAAATCCAACGCGAAAGATAAGTCGGATATTGCCCTTACGTTGCCCCCTTAGTTTACTGGGCTGCGCGGATGGGCAAAGCCAGAACCAAGCCGAGTAAACTAGATAGGATTCACAAGTGGTTTCCCCCATGATGGGCTAGGTTCGACGAAAAGGTGAAAGCCCGTCTGTCGTCGAACCCCTGTCCGGCCCACTAGAAATGGAAAGTAAGCCCAACGCCAGGTAGCCCTAAGCAGATGCTTGGGAAACGCAAATTGGTATAAATGCAGGATTTGACAGTTACCGAAACGGTGGGGAGAACCGAGAAGGCGTCAGTCAAACCCCATTGATCACGCATCGATTCCCAGGCGAGCAGGCGCCGAAAACGGATAGATGCATAAAGATGGGTAGATCGGAGCATTAAAGCTCGCGTAGCCCCCAACCGTTGGATCCTCTCGCATATGTAGTATAAAAGGAACCCCCTGGTTGCAGCAAAAACCTCACCAGATCACCCTGCTTAGAACAAATATGGCAATCGTAGAGTGGTTAGCAATTGGCGTAGCCCTCTGGCTGCCACAAGCCTTTCCGCCAGAGAAACCGCAATCCTGGTTAAATGCCCTAGTAACCTCGGTCACCCAGCGTTAAGTAAATCCTAACCCCGGTCACCTAGCGTTAGGCGGCCTGAAGCCGTGCTTCCTGGTGTTTAAACAACACCCGGCCAGTCTAACGCTAGTGACCCGGTTAGGTGCTTGGATGAATGTCATCGACATGTGCGATGACCTCCACCCCGAGCAATTCATCCACACGTTCCCTCGGCGGAACTGTGTGTTTTTCCTCAAGCGCCGCCACTGCATCCTCATCTTTCCCTTTTTTCCAACTCCTTTTCCCCTCCTGGAATTAGCAGAGCTCCGAAGAAGAAGAGGATTTGGGCAAGAGGATCAAGCAGCAGCGCGAGGAATCCGCCAGTCCCCCAAGACTAAGAGAGACGTAGGATGGTATCAGAGCTAGCTATTAGCTCTCGTTGTATTTTCTTTTCCTTGTAATGCCCTTGGCCGCAAAGCCTGCGTAAAAATAAAGCAATTTGCAATTTTCGTACTTAACACTTACCAAGATATGAATTTGATTGTTAATGAAAAGTATAAGGACATCAACACCCCTGGCGGATGTTGAAATAAGACAAGGTAAAAGAAGAACAAAACCCCAATGGTTTCGCAATGAACAAAGACGAACACTTCAAAAACGGCGGAAACACCCCTGGCGGATGTGCCGTCTTAACTTACTGCCGTCTGAGCGTACTGCCGGAGGGCTAAGAATGCTGTCCAGCACCGTCGTCTGCCGGAGGGACCTCGAACTCCCAAACACTTGGGAAGTATTTCTTAAGATATCGCCCATTAATGGGATTTCTATGAACTTCACCTTCCAAGTCTCGGAGCTGGTATGCCCCCCTGCCCACGATTCGATCGATGACAAATGGACCCTCCCAGCGAGGACTCCATTTACCACGACCCGGTTCGTCTAGGGGCAGAGCTACCCTCCAGACCAAGTCTCCCTCGCCATAGGTTTTACCCTTGGTCCGCTTGTCATATGCCTTGGCGATCCGCTGCTTTTCCTGGATGATAGTGTCCAAGGCCTCCAGCCGTTTTTCGTCGAGGTCTTCATGTTCCTGGAACATGGCTTGGACATAGTCTTCACCCAGGAGCTGATGTTGCTCGCGAACCCGTAAAGAAGCTACATTGATCTCCATTGGCAGGACAGCCTCATGGCCATACATCAACGAATAAGGGGTAGTACCTGTAGGCGTCCGCTTAGAGGTCCTATAGGCCCAAAGCGTGTTGTCAAGTTGAGTGTGCCATGATCTCGGGCTATCCACTAGCATCTTCTTCAGAATGGATATGATCACCTTGTTAGTAGCTTCCGCTTGGCCATTGGATTGAGCATAATAAGGAGAAGAATGGAGGAACTGGAGAAGAATGGAAGACCATGTTGCAATGATGAGTCATGGCCTCATCCCCGGTCTGCTCTTCGTCCATTGGCATCTCACCCTCGTCTACCGCTTCAGGCTCATCCTCATAGTCGACCACATCTTCTTCCTTATCCAGGTCTAGGTCTCCTACGTCGGAGTCAGCTCGTATACTGGAGGCGACTGAGGACGTCTTAGTTGGCACCGTCATCTGCAGCTTCTTAGCTGCGTACTCCACGAAGTTGGTTGGCGCCTTAGGCC
Source organism: Potentilla sterilis (assembly GCA_963682095.1). Taxonomy (NCBI): domain Eukaryota; kingdom Viridiplantae; phylum Streptophyta; class Magnoliopsida; order Rosales; family Rosaceae; genus Potentilla; species Potentilla sterilis. Next base: position 49,035,266 of record OY821758.1, on the reverse strand, counting down.
CTTTTGGCCTTGCCCGCGATATGGTAGCGGACGGCCCGCTCGTTTCCACCAGAACTGATCTGGATTCCTTGGGAACAGCCTCCCTCTCAGAAACCCCCACGTTGCTCGTGCTCGCCGCCAATGACGCGCTGTTTTCCTTTGGTATCCACCGCATAACGGTGGAACCCTTGCTGGTGTCAATCACCATCACATCTTCCTGGGCCTCCAATGCCCCCTGCTTCCCGGCAGCTTCCGGTTGTGACTTCTTTGGAGGAGACTTCCCTGCCTTCGCAGGCTCAGGAGGGAAATCCAGCCTTCTCCTTGGCCTGGACTGAGGTGCCCCAGTGGATCTCGGCAGATCAGCTACCCTATCGTGCACACTCTTTCGAGGTGCCGGTGGAACGTCCGCGGTTCGCTGTCGCCTGGAGTCCATGTATGATTTGGTTCTTACCTTGTAGCGCTTATGGATCTCCTCCACCCGCTCCACGGGTATTGACAGCTCTTCCTCGGTTACCCTTCCCGATGCCAGATCCGCCAAGGTTCTTTTCGCCTTGCCAAAGCGTCTCCGCTCGTTCCGGGTGGTCACTGCTGCAAGCTCAACAGCCTTGCCAGCCCGCTGGGTATACCATCTGTCCGCCTTCGGATCGTTCCTAGACGCTGGCGGAATATAGACCTCCGCGGATGGCTCTGGATTTGCAACCTTCTGCAAACCCCCAGCCGTAGCTGATTTGATTCCGGACGGTCCTGGGCCTTGCCTAGGCCTTGCCCTGCTGGCGCAGCTGTCCTCGGACCCGTGATGGTATTTCATCCGCTTGTAACTCTCCCTGCTTGACTTCTCGGGTGGCGGATGCTCTAACTTGGCTTTCTCGAGGGCTCTCCTTTCAGCCTTCTCCTCCGCTTCCCTCAAGGCTGCCTGAAACTCCTCATAAGTAATCGGTTGCCCTGTAGTTAGTCTGCACGTGAGGCAGAGCTTGGAGCGAGGGACCATCACCATGTCCTCTTCTTCAATCGCCCCAACCCAAAATTCTGGGCAGGGCCTAGGTTCGCTGGCGTCGAACCCCAGCTTGCCATCGTTCAGCCACTCCTGCAACTGATCCTTCAGACCTACACATTCAGAACTAGAGTGGTCAAAGGACTTATGGAAAAGACACGTAAATCCGCCGTCCCCATTGCTAGGATGGCCTTGGTAAAACTCCTGAATTTCTGGCGCCTTATGGTGCACCATGGTTTCCCAGATTTCCTCCGCCTTGTTTGCGTCGTAAGTATACTCCTGAAACCTGGAAACCCGCTTCCTACACTGCTGCGGCAGACTCGGACCAACGCTGATCTCGATAGCATTCACCCGCGGTGCACCCTTAGCCTTCGTCCATTGAGGCTCCTTAGGATTCTCCAATTGCAGGACGTTGTCATTGATCCATATCTGCAACTGGTCCTTCAGCTTCACACAATCCTTAGTATTGTGATTGTTCATATTGTGATAGCTGCAGTATGTCTTCCCCGCCATATAATCAGGCTTGGGGGCAAATCCGTCATGATGCAGACGCCCCTGGTTGAACAATTCTTGCAAAATCTCGTGAGCTCTATGGGCGTTATAGGTGTATGCATCAAAGGCTGATTTGGTTGGAAGAGGAGTAACTAGCTTAATAGGTTCCCTGACCGGCTTCGCTACCTGGGACTGCAAAGGCTTCTGATCAGTCCTCTCGATGGCTGCGACCTCGACCCCTACTTTCTCCTCATCAACCCATGTCAGGATTGGCCTAGGAACTGCATCCGCCTGAACGACTGCCACGGTCTGAGCAGCGGTCGGAATTGGAGTTTTGGGCTTCAGAGTCCCCGGATAGTAGGACATCGGAATCCCCTTCCTTCTTTCGTTCCTCTCCCTGGACCGATCCACATAGTGCTGTTCTTGACCCAGACGATTAGTCAGATCCGCCATCGTGGTTACATGAACCTGCCTGAACCCCTGGCGGATCTCGTCTATCAAGCCATCAATCGCCATCCGCACAGCGTGCTCCTCTGGAATTTCCATCTCACAGCGAGTTAGCTCCAACTTGAAACGTCGCAGATAATCAGTGGCAGATTCGTCAGGCCTCTGTTCAGTCTCTGCCAGGTCCTTGAGTCAGATTTTTGCTTCCACAACCCCGAACATGGTCCTGAACATGACCTCCATGGTCTTCCAATCTGGAATTGACCCAGGCCTTAAACGCTTATACCAGATGGCTGCTTCCCCTGCCAGGGATGTAGGAAAGAGCTTCAGCTTCATGATCGGGTTCTCAGCATATTGACCTGATTCGTTGGTGAAACGCATGATGTGCGTCTCAGCATCCTCAGATGTCTGGCCAGTAAACGGCGTAAAACGGATTGGCTTGAAACCAACCGGGAAGGGCAACGCATTGATCTCGGGAGTCAACGGATTCTCGTACGTCTTGTCGACGTCGGGCAACCCCTGCAGCTCCCTGAGCTTGTCAGCGAAGATCCTGCCAATGTCCTCCAAGGTTATCTGAGCCACGGCTTTCGCTGGAGGTACCGGCTGATCGTTGTCAACCGGCTCCGTAGGAGGAACCTGACCTCCCCTTTGACTATTAGTGGCCCTGTTGTTAGATCCGCCAATAGTACCACGACCGGCGTCGCGCTTGCGCTGGTCCCTTAGCTGAGCTGGATCCGTAACTGTACGGCCGGACCCCTCGGGGTGGTCACCCCGTTCCAGCAACTGATTCATCAAGACACTCAGGTTGGCGAGCGCGGTGTTGGTTTCCGCCAACTGCCCCTGCTGCTATTGCCAGCTGCCCTCGGAGTTCCTGGCATAGGCGGTCAAGTCGCTCCCCTGCCGATCCTGCTGTTCGGCGAGGTACTTGAAATTGGCAGTGAACCCCCGTTGCTCCGTCTGCATACGCCTAACGGATTCACTTAGATCAATGACCACCTCATTGGCTCTCCTCAGCGCCTCGTCTGTGTGACAAGACTTTTCGATCAACATCTTCAGAGTATCCGTCACCTCCGTGGGAGTTGCAGACTCCCCAGTAAATTGTACCACAGGTGACGCACTTGGATCAGCGGATTCATCCGCGGACCCCGTTTCCAAGAAACCCGATGTAGCTTCCCGGTTAACAAAGCCGACAGCGCGGTCGTCATCCTGAGAAGCGGCAGTGATTTCAGTGGTCTCTTCCTCGATCTCCGAAACAGATGGCTCGGAAACCGGATTCAGACCCTTTTTGCTTCGCAGGGCTTTAAGGGCAGCAGCAATAGCTTTTGCGTCTGCCAAAGTCCCGCCAAACACTTCCTTAACTTCAGCGTCAGTTAATCCCCTACACTCAGCTGTTCCATGCTGGATCAGCCCTTTGTGGGAAATCTTCAAACAAGACATGGTCACCCTTAAGTAAGGATTACCCCTTGTGGATCCCGCAATTCTTGACACCGGTCCCACTGGGCGTGCCAAAATGTTCGTGGCGGGTTCAGCACCCGGCGAACAGTCAGCACTGCGGTTGGTTTGTGGTTGCTGTGTTTCTGTGTTGTGCTTAGGCGTGCCAGCACCCTTGGAGCGGTGCCACTCGACTGCGCGCGACCCCCTGGGCGAGTCGCTTCGTCTGCTCCCAATTCGACTCTGACTTCCTGGTCAAGCGACTGTTACGGGGGCGCTGACTAAGCCGGCGTACAGGGCTCGAACAAGACCTGAATAGAACTCTCTACCAGGATTTTCTTCCCAACCCCTCGAGGATTGAGGATCTTACTCTGATCCGGAGAAGCAAAGCAGAGCTGTTCCAAGACCACGGGTGTGTCACCGGAGTGACGACTCGATTGCCACCAGGGGTAGCGGACTGACAGACTCGATTGCTACCGGGGGTAGCGGACTGACTCGATAGACTCAGCAAACGCTCGGCACAAGTACGAGAGCGGATCAATCGTAGGAGGGCGGAGGAGGGTTGCGTGAGGCTCAGCAAATGCTCGGCGCAAGTACGAGATTAGATCGATCGTAAGAGGGCGGAGGAGGGTTGCGTGAGGCTCAGCAAATGCTCGGCGCAAGTACGAGGTTGAATCCGTCGTAGGGCGGAGGCGAGTTGCGTGAGTAGACCCAGCAAAGCGCTCGGCACAAGCACGAGATTAGATCGATCGTGGGGCGGAGGCGGGTTGCGTGAGTTGCTCCGGAGAGGCTTTGGCAAGTTAGCGTTGCGCTAGAACTTGTGGTTGTTTGTATTTGGTTGAGAACCTTTTCCTAGATGCCGGCAGATTCATATTTATACGACTCAAGGACCCCTAGGGCTGTCAACTCCAGCCCGGCGGATCCTTGAGATTCATTAGGAATGTCCTCCCCTACCCTGCTTCCCATCAAATCAGCAAAGATATTATCAGAGGTATAGTTGGTATTGAAGCTTCGAAGTTTGGAGCAACACGTCATGACCTTGCTTGTTACGCTGCTGTTACTGTTCAACACTCATCATTGCGCAGTATGGCCGGTTCCTCTAACAACCTCCCTAAAGCATGGTGCAGCGTGGCTTGTCGTTGTTAGTGATTGATAGCCTAGCGTAGGTAGTGAAATCATTGCTATATTGCTTCTCAATCTCAACAAATATCTTCACTGATGGATTGTTACGAAACAACCCCAATCGGATTAGGAAGCAACCACGTTCTCCTTCCAACTCAACCTCTTTGGTTGAAGCGGGAAAGCACGATCTCAACGGGTTTGACTCTGATCAAAACCCCTACTGGGCCTTGGGGCGGAAGCCCAATTGAAATAAATTCCAATTGTGGCCCAAACACTCTCTATTTCCAATCTCTCTTTCTTGAAAACCATGTATTGCTGCATTGTTGGACATCGGAGGAGATGATAAAGGAGAAGAAAAAGAAAATTATTCTTGGTCTCAATCAGCAGTACATTGTACGTGGAGTCACAACAATTATATGTTAAATGATACCATGGGGCAACAACGATTATAAATCTCTTCACTCAACAAATATGACATCTCATTTGTTGAAAACTTGAAATAGCCTTGTTGATTTTGATGGACCAACTTATTACTACTAACTAATTCTAAATACATAAGGAAGAAGCTGCAGATTAACACATAACGCTTTTATTAGAAGAAAGAAAATTTTACTTATTATTATTAACCAATTGCAAATAGATTAGGTAAACATAACATAATCAAACTTTTCGATCAAGATATATATGTAACCACAAAGAAAACACGACCAATATTCATTTTGGCCAGGAATAACAAATAAGAGCCTGAGCATCGAAGTCGTTCTTGCATGGCCCTGGTGGAGTAATAATCCAAGAACAATTCTTACACTTATCTTTTTTGTGATCATATATTTTAAACCAGCGAAGATTATCTGTCCGCTCAAAACTGCATGTGAATTTTGTGTCGAAGACAAAGTGATGTCGAAAACTGAATTCAAAGGATGTATGAAGGGGGAGGACATGAACGCCTAGATCATCGTCTTTGGAATAACAATGAGCTTTGAGGACCAAATCTCCACCCAACTCATTAGCAATTGTTACATGAACTTGGCTAAAATATGAAGCTGCACATGTACTTAGGAACAAGCAAAGCAGCGCTAGAAGTGAACAGATCCTGATGCACGAAGCCAACATTGTATGAGTAGTAACTTTCTCCTTACAAAGGATTCTTTTATCTCATATACACACACACTATACAATATATCTACTACCTCACAATTAGTAAATATGGTATAATGAAAATTCTAGAGGAGGTTCATTGCAAGAATGTCATGACCATAAATGGTTTTTGCAAGAATATTCATGTCAGTTATTATTTACTATAAATTAGCTAGGTCCGAATTGAATGACCAATTAATGGATTAGTTGAATTGGATCATTCTAATTTGGATGCACAAAAGTGTTGATACTGTTGATTTGGGATTGGTGCCACTTTAAATAAAAAATGTTGCTATTGTGCTATTAAGAATCAGCCAGATTTTAATAAGTTTTTTTTAGAAAAATACGTATCGCGCCTCTGCTAGGGTTTCGGCGAAAACTCGATATCCGGCCTAAGTTTCGCGACAAAACTCCCAAATTGCTTCATGGATCTCAATCTATTAAGCTGAAATTGTCAAGGTATCTGTGGAGACGACACCACAAGAGCCTTGAAGGATCTCTTGACTCAGAATCGTCCTCAACTAGTCTTCCTGTGCGAGACGAAAATCAGTGCCGAACAAGATTTTCTCCGCCTGCAACGCGCGTTAGGTTTCACCCGATCAGAGATGGTCTTGAGCGCTGGCCAGTCTGGGGGTCTCGGCATGTTCTGGTCGGAGGAGGTGACGGTTCAGACGTTATCCAAATCGGCTCATCATATTGATGTTCAGTCGTTTTCGCTCCAGGGTTTGCGTCATGGCGTCTCACTGGCTTCTATGGTTATGCAGCAACCGGAGATCGGGAAAAGTCTTGGCAGCTCCTCCGTGACCTGACCGATGCAAGTTCTCTACCATGGTTAGTGATCGGCGACTTCAACAAAATTTTGAATAGCAGCGAGAAAATTGATGGCGCGCCGAGACCGGAGAGGCAGATGAGGGGATTCTGGGATGTGCTCGGGTATGCGGAAATGCTGGACCTAGGCTATCATGGTGTCATGGCAACGTGGGGTAATTCAAACACTCTCCTGCGCTTGGATAGAGCAGTATGTACGATGTCCTGGTTCGACATATTTTTTCATGCTAAATTGTTTCATCTCCCTCCGTCGGATAGTGATCACATTCCGTTATTATTGAAAGCTAGTACTGCTCCTATTCAAGCTCGCCCTAAGGTTCATAGGTTTCAGTTTGAGGCTTACTGGCTGGAACATGCAGAATGTGATAAAGTGGTGAAGGAAGCTTGGCAGGAGGAAATTCAGGGAGTTCCAATGTACCAGATTGTCACCAAGATTAAGAAAGTTCGTATTCATTTAGATAAGTGGCAGAGGGAGATCTTCGGAGGCCGTCAGGTGCAGATGATGGCAATCCGAACTAGGTTGGAGACCCTTATGCGGGTGTCCTGCACTCCTGAGCGGCAGGCAGAGAAGGTTGTTCTGCTTGGTAAACTTCAGAACTTATTACATCAGGAGGAGATTTTTTGGAAGCAGCGATCAAAGGTACAATGACTGAAGGCGGGAGATCGTAACACTAGCTATTTTCATCAGCAAGCTATGGCTACGAAACGCCGGAATTCGTTGAAAGGACTCTTCGATACTGAGGGCGTTTGGCATGAGGATATTCAAGGTATGGAGAAAATAGCTACGGATTACTTTAGAAAAATGTTTGAAGCCTCGAATATGGATATGGAGGCTCTTCATCAAATGTTAGAAGCAATCACTCCTTGTGTGACGGAGGATATGAATATGCAGTTGTGTAGTGCGTACACCAGTGAGGAGATCAAACAGGCTGTCTTCCAAATGTACCCGACCAAGGCTTCGGGCCCTGATGGTATGCCTCCGCTATTTTTCCAACATTATTGGGAATTAATTGGTCAGGAAGTCGTGGCCGCAGTACATAACTTTTTAGACTCATGTCAGATTCTTAAGCAGATTAATTATACCTATATCTGCTTAATTCCCAAAGTCCCGCAACTGGAGAATGTGACAGACATCCGACCTATTGCTCTGTGTAATGTGATTTATAAGATTTGCTCAAAGGCTTTGGCAAATCGTCTGAAGGTAATTCTTCCGGCTATTATTTCTCCTTTTCAGAGTGCTTTTGTTCCTGGGCGTTTAATTACAGATAATATTCTGGTGGCTAATGAAATTGCACATTTTGTGCATAATAAGAGATCGGGACGGGGCTTTATGGCTCTAAAACTGGATCTAAGTAAAGCCTATGATCGGATGGAATGGTCTTTTTTGGAAAGAGTTATGTCTCGCTTTGGTTTTAGTTCTCGTTGGATTCAGATTGTGATGCAGTGTGTGTCTACAGTGAGTTATTCTTTCTTAATTCGGGGGAAGACTTGAGGTTACCTGACACCAACTAGAGGCCTACGTCAAGGAGATCCGTTATCACCCTATCTATTCTTACTTGGAACGGAGGGTTTCTCAGCTCTTTTGAGGCAAAGAATGCAGACAGATGAATTACTAGGTATTTCAATCTGCGAGGGAGCTCCCCCAGTGAACCATCTTTTATTTGCTGATGACAATATGCTTTATAGAGAGGCTTCAGTCCTTACAGGTCAGAGGTTTCAGGAGGTTCTTGATATATATAGCAGAGCTTCTGGTCAAAGGGTGAATTTTGACAAGAGTTCAATGGTGTTTAGTAATAGTGTGACTGAGGAGATGAGAATTTTTCTCTCGACTTTGCTGAATGTCCAACCAGTTGCGACTCATGAGAAGTATTTGGGCTTACCAACTTACGTGGGGAGGAAGAAATCAGAGACGTTTCAGTATATCAAGGAACGTTTAGAATCCAAGCTCGCAGCATGGCAAGGTAAATTACTGAGTGGGGCAGGGAAAGATATTTTGATCAGTGTAGTTTCTCAGTCTCTTCCAAGTTATGCTATGAGCGTGTTCAGACTTACGAAGAATTTTTGTGATGATCTGGAGCAGATGTGTGCTAGATTCTGGTGGGGTAGCACGTTGGATAAAAAGAAGATACATTGGAAGAGATGGAATATTCTGTGCAACCCGAAAGAATCTGGGGGTTTGGGTTTTCGCAGCCTGTCCAATTTTAACTTGGCCTTACTATCAAAGCAAACTTAGAGGGTGATCTCTAATCCTTTTTCGCTTATTGCATCTATTTATAACTCAAAATATTATCCAGATTGTTCTTTCTGGGAAGCACAGGAACATACTTCTCCTTCCTTTTCTTGGAGGAGCATATTTGGAGCCAGGACAGTTCTTAAGAAAAATATTTATTGGTAGGTTGGAGATGGTAGACAAATACAAACTTTTGTGGAAAGTCGGATACTAGGTTCAGTTACGGGCTGCCCATAATTGATAATTCCTACCACTGAGTCAATGTCCAGAGTCAGTGACTTCTTATGTGGATATGGCGTTTGGAATGATGCCAAAATAAAGAGATGCTTTTCGGAGACTGAGGCTGCTATGATTCGGAGTATTCCTCTTAGCTCAGGTCCTAGCAACGATCGACTGTGTTGGAAACTAGCACCTGATGGTCAGTTCTCAGTGAAAACAACTTATCGGTATGTATTTCTTAACTCTACCAGTTGTCATCCTATTCATCCCACTACGAGTCAGTCTTTCTGGAAAAAATTATAGAAAACTAATATCCCAAATAAGGCAAAAGTGCATGGGTGGAGAGTTTGCCTAGATATTCTTCCATCTCTAGGAAGTTTATTATCCAAGAGAGTAGTGGTGGAAGGTACTCATTGTGTGTTGTGTGGTACATTTGGGGAATCAACTTTACATCTCAGTCGAGATTTTGTTTTTATGAAAGAAGTTATTCAGTCTCATCCCCATATTAGTACTATTTGTCTTCGTTGGAGTAGTGTGCATGCATCTGCTATTGAATGGTTGTGTTATTGTGCTAGAGAGCTCAGTTTACCTCATTTTGGAGAACTTCTTTTTATGCTTTGGTCAATATGAAAAGAAAGAAATGAGAGAGTCTGGAATAATAAGACGATGGCGGCTTTAGTTGTTTGTTCACAGTTGGAGGCTCATCTCAGACAGTACAGAGTTCATAATCTGATAATCCCGAAACAGGTTCCGGGGAGAGATTCAATTAAATGGAAAGCTCCATCTATGGGACTTTATAAGATTAATGTGGATGGAGCATATTCTCCTCTCAGTCGTAAGGGGGGTTGGGGCTTTATTATCAGAGACCATTTAGGATGTATGTTGGCTGGAGGTGCAGGACCAGCTGTAAGCTTGATATCGGCAGAGCATGCCGAACAACTGGCATGTAACCAAGCTGTCACCTTTGTTGAAACTCAGGGTTTTACTCATGCTATCCTGGAGACTGATGCTTTGGAGGTGAAGCGTCAGTTAGAGATGGGTGCAGGCCCAAATACCTCGAGATTGGGGAGAATGTATGATGATTTGAGCACACAAATTCACAGTCAAGGAAATTGGATGGTGTCTCATACTCGACGTCAGGGTAACAAGACTGCGCATTGCCTGGCAGCTTATGCTTGTTCTTTACATAGGGATGAATTTTACTTCTCTACACCTTCTTTTCTTGGAGCTGTTATTGCAGCAGAATACTGTAACGCTTAAATTCCTTTTTTAATAAATTCTTGTCAACTGATTCAAAAAAAGAATCAGGTATCAATTAAAATAGTTTTGTGTTTGGTAAATATTAATTATCACTGTTAAAATATTGTTGGTTTGGGATTGGTGTCAAGACATAAAATATTATTTTCCTGTTTATGAAAGCAATTTCTAAAAAAACCTTGAGCTACTTCTAGAACGGATTTTCTTTGTTAGGTAAAACACTATAAAATTTTAAAATTCAACTAAAAGCTAAATTTTTTTTAAGCGAAGCAATCCCAATCGGGATCTTAACGGCTAGTTTGGTATTAATGTGATTTTATATAAAAATTGCTGCTGCTATACTGCGACAATAATTAGCTGTGAATTAAAACAGTTTTTAGTGAATAGAAGAAAACACAACGGCTTGCATTCATATATACTAGCCTCGTACCTGTGCGATGCACGTGTTATTTGTGAATAGAAGAAAAATATGAAAGTTTGTCGTCGCTACATTTTTTCATTTCGTTTACTGTTTTTTTATATATATAAGATAATCCTTTATGTAGGGCTGGGCGCGGGCCGGGCCGAGCCCAAAATTTCCAAAGCCCGACCCAAAACCCGACCTCTTCGGTCCGAGCTGAGCTGGGCTTTTTCCAAAATGAGGACCGGCCCGAGCCCGAACCCGACGGGCTGAGCCGGGCTTCCGGGCTTTTTTGGGCCCAGGGATCCGAGACTGAGGGAGGGATCGGCGAGGAGGAGAGGAGGAACGGCCGCCTTGGCGGGGGGGGGGGGGGGGGGGGGGGGGACTGTGACCGGGGGGAGAGAGCGCGCGAACTGTGACGGGAGAGAGAGCGAACGGACTGTACGGATCGGAGACCGGAGGAGATCGGAGAGCAGGCGATGCGAGGAGGAGCCCGTTGATGTGTGGCTGGAGGAGAAGACCGGTGGGGGGAGCGGGCTGTGCGGATCGGAGGAGATCGGAGAGCAGGCGATGCGGTCGTCAATGAAGAGAGGGGAGAGGAGGAGCTCGGGACTGTTGATGTGTGGCTGGAGGAGAAGGATTGCTGACGACGACCGGAGGTGGTGGTGCGGTGGCTGGAGCAATGGGGGTTGGGTGGTTTGGGCCTTTGGGGTTCTGCTGGAGAGAGAGTGAGGGTGGATTTTTCAGTAGGAGGGTGCGACTGTGAGAGAAAAAGGGGAGGGTAGATTAGGTTTGGATATTTTTTTTTTTTATATATTAAAATATCGGGCCGGGCCGGGCTTTCGGGCCCAAAAATATTCAAGCCCGAGCTCGGACCGACAATACCATTTTTGGGCCGGGCTTTTCTCGGGCAGGTCTTAAAAATTTTCGGGCTCAGCCCGTGTCGGTCTTTTTTCGGGTTTTCGAGCCCAAACGCCCACCCCTACCTTTATGTAATGGATTCAAAGGAGGCATGAAGAGGGAGGGTGTGGACACCAATTCATCGTCTTTGGAATAGCAATGAGCTTAGAGGAGCTTTGACAATATCCATGTAACAATTCTTTTGCAAGGAAATTACCAAAGATAGTAATTGTTCCTCAAAGAGCCCTTTAAAGGCTATTTTACTATGTAATTTTGGTCGTGTTCATAAATCTTGATTGATGAGCCAATTTGAATTTTGAATTGTGTCTCTCTTGAATCTTCACACCCATCGTCTCTCTCTTTTTTTGTAGTTCAGATCCAGAATGCCAGAATCTGTTGAAAACCAGGCAAAAATTCTGGAAAACTCACCGTCTCTCTGTTTTCATTCTCTCGTTCTTGAAAACCATATATTACTGCATTGTTGCAAATCGGAGGAGATGATGAAGGAGTAGAAAATGAAAATGATTCTTGGCCTCAATGAGCAATAGTGCAATACACTTTGGAGTCACAACAATTATATGTTAAATGATACCAAGGGGCTACAACGATTATAAATTGCTTATGACATCTCATATGTGGAAATAGCCTTTTGCTTTCTTTTGTTAGATTTTGATGGACCAACTCATTTTTACTAACTAATTTTTTTTTCGTGATATGGAGTTGTTTAATCAAGCTCTTTTAGCAAAGCATGGGTGGAGAATTATTACTCAACCACACTCACTGGTTTCCTGCACCCTCAAAGCTAAATGTTTCCCAAAGGGCTCCTTATTCCTTGGTGCTTCTGTTCACTCAGGGGATTCTTATGCTTGAAGGAGGTTAATGAAGGGCAAAAATTTATTGGCGAAGGGTGTGAGATTTCAGACTTGTACGTAAAGGTGTCCGTTTGGGATGATATGTGGTTACCTAGACCTTCTACTTACAAACCTATGCTTGGGGTGGTTGAGGGCTAAGAAGAGCTAAAAGTGGCCGACCTCATCGACCGGACACCTTGGAGTGGATGGTGGACTGGTTAACTAAATTATTCTTTGATGGGGAGGTGGAGATGATTCGCAAGATGCCCATTAGTACTCGTACTCCGGAGAACAAATATATATATGGCATTTTGATAGACATGGTTTGTTCTCAGTAAAGAGAGCTTACCACATTGCCAGATGTTTAAAGAGAGAGCAGTTATGGAAGGCTAAAGTGCTACTAAATGTCACGCCCCGATTTTGGATAGATTAAAATTCAAAATTTGATAACGTGATAATTCAATATTTCCAAATTCTTCGAGATTAAATTACATTTATCAAAGATTAAAGAAACCTGAGTCCAAAACATGTGACTCAGGCTAACTCGAATATTATATATCATTCTTTACACAAGTTGTTAAATATTGGACAATGTCAATGTTCACTCATAGCTCACTACACACTGAAGATGCAAAGCTAAAAAGTCAGATCACGCCTTATCGCTACAACTATCAATCGTCATCTCAACTCTGCTAATCCTCACTTATAGGACTAACACTACAAGCAAAAAAAAACTTAGGCGACGAATTTTTTAAATTTTCGTCCTCTAAGAAGTCTTAAGAGACGAAAAAAAATTCGTCCTCTAAGAAAGAAGTTTCGTCGTCTAAGTAGATTCTTAGACGACGAAATATAATTTTCGTCATCTAAGAGAAGAGTCTGCCGACGAAATATTTTTTCATCGTCTACTTATTTTCTAAGGCAACGAAAAAAAAATTCGTCGTCTAAGTTCTATACTTAAACGACGATTTTTTTTTTCGCTGTCTAAGTTCTTTACTTAGACGACGAAATAAATATATTTCATCGCCTAAATTTTTACTTAGGAGACGAAAAATTTTATTCGTCGCCCAAGAAAATACAGAAACGCCAACGCCAATTTGTCGTTAGGGTTCTTAACTAAGACGACGAAAGTAGTGTTTCGTCGCGTTAGTGTTTAACTTAGGAGACGAAAGTATCTTTTTCGTCGCCTAAGTGAAACTCTTAGGCGAGGGAAGTATTTGTTTCGTCGCCTAAGTTAATCCAGACTATATATACTGAACTGGTTTTCCAGATCGGGAAGAAGAGGAAAAAATCTGAAAATTTTTCCTCCCCCAAAATTTTTTCCACCGATTTTATTTTTTGGATATGAAAAGCTTCTAATCGAGTCTTCCTAAGCCTTGTCTACTACTACCCATCGATTTTTAACTTGGTATGATCTCTTTCTTCATCTTTTTGAACAAAAAATTCAATTTTTTCCTTTGAAATATTTCCATTTAATTTGTTGTGTGTGTATATATATTGTGAGGTGATAGTATTCCTTTTGTTGATCCATATATACATACTCAATTAATTATTGGTTTTTGTGAAATTGTTGAATTAATTATATATATTAAAAAAATGCCTTAATTAATTTAATTAATAGTAGTTATTATTTTAAGAAAATCATTGTTATATGATTTATATATAATTAGCGGTGAATGAAAGAATAAATCATTCTTTTATTCATTGATGTACATGCATTTATATCCTTAGAAATCCCGTTCGAGAATCAGCATATGATTCTTGAATTGTCCCATTTTTGGACAGTTTGGGGGCAGAGGACTTTGTTTCACAGTTTGTATAGGTCTTGTGTATTCGTTTGCGGTCGTGGGTATATATTTCGACGAGGTCTCCCAACACTGTTCTTCGAGTGCATACTAGGTATATATAGATATTTGTGCACTTGAGGATCTGTGGGGAGATGCTGCCGAAATTTTCCCACGACTGAAAACGAATACACAAGACCTATACAAACTGTGAAACAAAGCTTGTGCTCCTGAATGGGATTAGGACCCTAACCGGAGGCATAAGGTCGAGAAGAAACATGCATATAAATTGTTTATTTGTTAATTTGTGATTATTTATTGTTTCTCTTATATATATATGACAGGTGATCGATGGATACAGACAAGAGTTGGATGCAGTACCCAAGGGGGAGCATTGAATACCAACAAGGAGTAGGAATTTTTATAAATTTTGTACGTGAACATGGTGGAGGAAATAAAACACACAAGTGTCCCTGCTTAAGTTGTATGAATACTAAGTGCACGATACTCAGAATCTACGATCACCTGTGTAACAAAGGTATTATGCAGAATTATACAACATGGAGTAAACACGGTGAAGCAGCAGATTATGAACCTACGGTTGCCGAAATCCAAGCGGGATACCATGACCGGACATCTAGTGGTGCTTTCGAGCCTTATGAAGAGCCGGCTATGAACATTCTACATGACACTTTTCCTACATTTGCTCCAGTACGTGAGGAAGAGCAATTCCAAGAGGCAGTATTTGAGGATGGCACAATTCCTCTTGTTGACAGTGGTGATTATGATAAGTATACCAGACTCCTTGCTCAAGTGCAGATCTCATTATTCGAGGGTAGTCCTCACACTGTTTTAGGGACCATCATCTCACAAATGCAATTGAAAGTCAAGAGTAGGTGGACAAATGACTCTTTTGATGGTATGCTAAAACAGTGTAAGGAAACTCTTCCACAACCTAACTATCTACCTGATAGTTATTACAAGGTACACAAGATATTGGAAGATCTCGGTCTCAGTTATAACAAAATTCACGCCTGCAAGAATAACTGTGTTTTGTTTTACAAAGATAAAGCCAAGCTTGATGAATGTCCCATATGCCACGCGTCGAGGTGGGAGCAAGACATAGTTAAGGAAAACAGTGTTCCTGTGAAGGTGCTTCGTCATTTCCCTTTAATTCCTAGATTGAAGCGTCTTTACATGTCGTTACACACAACAAAAGAAATGAGATGGCATGGAGAGAGAATGACAGATGATGATACTCTCAGACACCCTGCAGATGGCGAGGCCTGGAAGTCATTTGACAGATCATTCCCAGATTTTGCAAGAGATGTTCGAAATGTAAGACTTGGGCTTGCCTCAGATGGATTCAATCCCCATGGAAATATGAGTTTGAGTCATAGTACATGGCCTGTTATTCTTGTGCCGTACAACCTGCCGCTCCTTGGATGTATGAAGAAGGAATTTAGTATGATGTCTCTGTTAATTCCCGGTCCAAAGTCTCCAGGAAAGTGTCTGGATGTGTATCTACAACCTTTGATCGACGAGCTGTTAGATTTATGGCAAAATGGAGCTCTTACTTTTAACAGGCACAGTGGAAGATCATTCGTGATGAGAGCAATTGCGATGTTTACCATAAATGATTTTCCTGGTTACGGGATGTTGTCGTCTCAGGCCACTAAAGGATACAAAGCTTGTCCTGTTTGCTTGAACGAAGTCCATTCTGTTTGGTGCCCTGGGAAGGTGTGTTACTTGGGTCACCGTAGATGGCTTCCAACTAACCACCCGTGGCGATATGACGAGCTAGAATTTGACGGAAAAATAGAGCTTCGTTCTAAACCCCATCCCTGGAGTGGTGATGAAATTTTAGAGAAGTTGAACCCTTTTGATTTCGGCGTGTTGAGTGGTGATTTATCTATACCAGTTCCGGAACGCCCTGACGAGTACAGGTGTTTTACACACAAGAGTAGATTCTATGATTTGCCTTACTGGTTGAAATCCATTCTTAGGCACACCCTAGATGACATGCACATAGAAAAGGGAGTAAGTGATAGTCTTGTGGGAACCTTTCTTGATATTAAGGGAAAGAGTAAGGACACTGTGAAATCACGTCAATATCTGAAGGAAAAGGAAATACGAAAACACTTGTGGCCAGTGCAGACGGCGTCAGGGATGATCATACCTATTGCACCTTACACAGTTAAACTGGCTTTCAAGAAGAAAATTTTCATATGGTTTAAAGGAGTAAAGTATCCTCATGGGTATGCAGGAAATATATCTCGGTGCATTAACTTGGGGCTGAACACGTTTAATGGATTGAAGAGTCATGACTGTCATGTTTTGCTGCAACGTCTTATTCTAGTGGTTATCCGACCCTATTTGCATCGAGATGTGGTTGAACCTATAATAGCGTTGTGTAGGTTCTTTCAGAAGTTATGCGCCAAAGAGCTGAAGAAGTCAGATGTTCTCATTCTCAAAGAAGACATCATCTACATTTTGTGCAAATTGGAAATGATTTTCCCCCCTGCTTTCTTTGACAGTATGAATCATCTTCCAGATCAAGTACTGCTTACTGGTCCAGTTCAGACTATCCCCAAGAAAGGTACTATTTATTATTCGTATTTCCCCATTCATTGTTATATTGTCTTATATATATACTTCACTAATAACTGTGTAATTTCAGGCAACTGTTTCAATAAAAACGATTATGTAAAAGCAAGAGTCACCCTGAAGGATCGATAGCGGAGTCGTACATTGCACATGAATGTGTAACATACTGTAACTTATATCTCCGTAACAGTGACGAAGCAAAATCTTCTACAGCGGCCTCTACAGTACCTGAGTTCAATCTTTCAGTCGTTTCTAGTGTTGTACGTCCGTTTGGTAATTTACCGAGTTCACAAAGATTGACAGATGCTGAGCTAATTGAAGCTCATTGGTGCGTACTACAACACTGTGACTAAGCACAATATTTCATGAGTGAGCATTTGAAACTCATTGAAGGAAATCGTAGAGACAGAAGGCCGAAAGAGATGCACAAAAGAACATTTCCTGATTACTTTCGCAAATGGGTACGTGACAACATTTTTTGTGTTAGAATATCTCCAGTTCAATATTAGTATTATGGTCAGTTCAATTTAAAAAATTTATCACAAATTGGCAGGTGGAAAATCTCCAAAAACAGAATAGTGATTGGTACTCGCCAGAATTGCACCATTTGTCTAGAACGCCGATTTCCCACAGTGTGCGAGCGATGTGTTTTGTCAACGGCGTCAAGTTTGTGACACTTGAACGAGATGCAAACCGCAAAACGCAAAATTGCGGGGTCATGGTAGATGGTGACGACTCAACCTACTACAGAGTGCTACTCGCCGTTGTCGAACTACTATATGGAAATATGAGCGTTGTCTTGTTCAAGTGTAGATGGTTCAATACTAATCCAAGTGTTCCTAGGAATACAAAAATAGAAAGGAAGAGATGGTGCTGGTACCACGATCTAAGTTATGCCTTAATTGTAAGGTGGGCTGTCACCTACCTATCACACATGAAGAGCTTCAGTTAGCACTGAAGGAGGCAGAGCAAAAAGCCTTAGAGAGGGCCAAGCACACCCATCCAGTTCTCGAGCGATCCAGGCCCGACGCTTACAGACGAACACAATATCATCCTTATGACCGAGAAACCTATGCTGACAAACTGGGGTCTCAGCAAGATCCAAGGCCTAGTGGGGTTAAGTCTGTTCCGGCTTATGGTCCTTCTAAAGCAACCGATCCTGAGGTTATTACTAAGCCGTACATTCCACCAACATCAGGTTCAGAGATCAAGACTGATAGGTGGTATCAACAACAAAATGGTAAAGCTGTGGAGGTACCTCCTAATCCAACTAGGAACATGCAGAAGAGGTATGGCGGGGCAAAAAGAACCCTGGATGCTTTGGCTATGGGGGAGTTGATCCCATCAGAGCTTTCAGTCCTGATTAGACATATACGGGACACCTATAGGCGGTATAGAGCTAAAACATATGTTGGTACTCACCGAGCATGAAGTAGTCAAGTTTCGCCGCCTCGCAGAAGAAGTGCTCATGAGAGGCTTTCGGAGCCGGATCAAGCAGCAGGTGCACCAAGGCAGTCACCAAGGAGGAAACTGGATTACTCCCCAGAATGACATCATATTAGGACCGTTGCATCCGACAAAGCAAATCCTCAATCTAGAGAGAAGATCTTAGAGGTTGGAGGAAATAAAAACGTCAATATCCTGAAGTGGAAACTGAAGGAGGCGAATGTTACTCAAGTCACTAAAGTAGCAAGGGTTCCTGAGGGGCAAGCAATTGCCAAGGAGTCCAGGCTCGCAAAAGCAGAACCTACCAAGTACGTAGCGCAAAAGCTAGGTGCTGATCCACCTTTGAGAAAAGCAGAGGGAGAGTCTAGATCCTTACTTTCAAACATGGAGGCGGACGAAGATCTACCAAAAGCGGATGATGAGATGCAAGATGATGATGACGAGCAGATGGATGAAGATGACGATATCGTGGATTGCAACATGGTCTCATTAGATCCAGAGGTGTTGGATTGTCAAATGACTTTCATTTTATCTTCTAATTATGCTGTACCAACACCCATTCCTACTTCTCAATTTATCCAAGAGGAGGGGAAGGACAGACTGGTATACCTTATACAAGAGCCTCAAGATGAGGCAATGGCGAGTACGGATGGTAAAGGATCTCAATCCACCAATGAACCTCTAAGGAGTTTGGATGAGCATTCACGGCTAAATGTGGTGTTCCCAAAACTTACATTTGCCATGTCTCAACACCTCAAGCCGCTTTATGTGTCAGCAGAGGTGGCGGGCCTCAAAGTTAACAAGATTCTCGTCGACACAGGAGCTGCGGTGAGCGTTATCACACTTAGTACCATGGAGAAGATTCAGATTCCCGCAGAGAAGATTATAGGTACCACGATGAGGGTTAGAGGCTTCGCTGGTGCGGTCACACCATCCAATGGTATCTTGATGCTCAAAGTAAAACTCGGGCCCTCTGATGCTTTTCAAGGGTTCATTGTCACAGAAACCGCCAACGCCCCGTATAACATGATCTTAGGAAGAGACTGGATTCACAAGACACTTTCTGTCCCATCATCATTGCATCAAGAAATGATCATGTGGGATCCAGTAGCCGACATTCCGGTATTGGTCAAGGCGGATGACCGCCCTTACACAATAGCTGCTTGTTCGCTTGAGGCAGACTACTATTATAGTTCCATAAAGCCTCTCAAGATTGAGGGTGTGGACGACACAGGGCATCCAATTGGGGTGACCTCGAATGATCTAGCTCGATGGGGTTTGACACAAGCCAAATCAGACGGTTCCAGGCCCACCTCCATCGACTTCTTATCAAATAATATCAATGAGTGACAACCTCACAGTTGAGGAAACAGAAGCCTTTGCTTCTATGATGCAGCGTTTTACTGTTTTTAGAGGAGAGCAATTGGCTTGGGAGGCGATCGCTCTAGTTGAGTGTATCGATGAGGACGAAACAACAATTATAGAGGAGGTGGAGGCTATACAACCAGCCCCAGCAGCATTAGATGATACTCCACCTAAAGTACACGATCTGGTGGAAAAAGTTAATCTCGGCACCACTGAAGAACCTATGGAGGTTGGGATTACTCAGTACTTAGAACCAGAATTAAGGCAGCAACTAATTGAGTTGTTGCAAGAATTTAAAGACTGCGTTGCCGAAAAGTATCAAGATATGTCTGGACTATCGAGAGAATTGGTTTGCCATCGGATACCTATCAAAGAGGGATTCAGACCAGTCAAACAGGCGCAAAGGCGGATGAATGTCGAGACTGTCCTGGCGGTTAAAAAGGAGGTTCAGAGCATGCTTGACGCGGGCATTGTTAGGCCAGCACAATATTCACAATGGCTGGCGAATGTGGTTCCTGTCAAGAAAAAGAATGGTAAAATCAGAGTCTGCGTGGATTATAGAGATCTCAATGCGGCTTCACCAAAGGATATTTACCCAATGCCTATTGCGGATATGCTGGTTGATGCAGTGGCAGGACACGAGATGTTGTCTTTCATGGATGGGACGGTTGGCTATCATCAAATTCCAATTTATGAGCATGACATCCCCAAGACTGCTTTTCGTTGTCCTGGATTTACAAGAGCTTTTGAGTATCTCAGTATGCCATTTGGTCTTACCAACGCAGGGGCAACTTATCAATGTGCTATGAATCTAATATTCCATGATATCCTCGGGGGTATTTTGGAGATTTACATTGATGATGTGGTGGTGAAGTCAAAGCAGAAGAAGGACCACATAACTCACCTTCGAGATGTCTTCATCAGAATGCGTCGACACCAACTTAAAATGAATCCAGCTAAATGTATATTTGGGGTTCGTGCAGGAGACTTCCTGGGGTTTATGGTGCATGATCGGGGTATT
Source organism: Potentilla sterilis (assembly GCA_963682095.1). Lineage (NCBI taxonomy): Eukaryota > Viridiplantae > Streptophyta > Magnoliopsida > Rosales > Rosaceae > Potentilla > Potentilla sterilis. Next base: position 49,014,765 of record OY821758.1, on the reverse strand, counting down.
GAGGTGTCTGGAGATAAGGCACCTAGGAATAAGAAGGAGCTTCAGAGCTTGCTAGGCAAGATCAATTTCCTTAGAAGATTCATATCCAACTCAGCTGGAAAGATTGCTCCGTTTTCATCTCTTTTGAAACTCAAAGACGGGGAGCACTTCACATGGGGACCTGAGCATCAAGCTGCATTGATAAGATTAAAGAGTGTTTGGCAAGCCCGCCAGTATTACGACCTCCTTTACCAGGGATCCCACTTAAATTATACATTTCTGCTTCCAGCAATTCTATTGCAGGGTTGTTAGCTCAGGATGAAATAACCGAGGAAGGAAAGAGAATCGAGTATTCGGTTTATTATCTTAGCAGAACCTTGTTAGACGCAGAAACTCGGTACTCGCCAATAGAGAGGTTGTGCTTAGCATTATATTTTACCGGTATCAAACTTCGTCATTATATGCTTTCTTTCACCACCATTGTGGTTGCTCAGACTGACTTGGTAAAGTATATGCTCACTAAACCTATTATGAGAGGTCGGGTTGGCAAGTGGATCTTGGCCCTATCTGAATTTTCATTACAATATGCACCTTTGAAGGCAATGACTGAACAGGCGGTTGCTGATTTCTTGCTCCATCATCCTCTTGAGGAGTAGATTCCTGAACAAAGTTGGTCTGTAGCCATGATCATGACTCAGCCTTGGGTGCTATTCTTTGATGGTAGTAGTACTGATTCTTTGGCGGGTGCAGGCATTTGTATTCAAGGTCCAACTGGGATCATACACTCATATTATTTTCAATTAGAATGGAGTTGTACCAACAACCAAGCAGAATATGAGGCGTTGATTATTGGTCTGGAGTTATTGTTGGATATGGATGCTAAGGAAATTGAAGTCTATGGTGATTCTTTGTTGGTCATCAACCAGCTTTCTGGAGCTTACAAATGTCTTTCTTTCCACCTAGTACATTATTGGGAACGAGCATCAGAATTACTTAAGCAGTTTGCCGATGTGGTGCTTGATTATGTCCCTCGCGAGAAAAACTTCGCGACTAATGAGTTAGCACAATTGGCGACGGACATTCGTCTGGCTTATGGTGCTACGGAAAGAATCTTGAAGGTGGAACACATAACTTTACCATCTTTTGTCGTTCCTCGAGAAGAACGCGGTGAGTGGTTGGTTTTTACAGTAGAGCCAATTGATACAGATTGGCGACAACCAATCATCCAATATTTACAAAATCCCTCTGCACTGTCCGAAAGACAGATTAGATACTTGGCCACTAATTATTTACTTAAGAGAGGCGAGTTACTTCGCAGAGGTGAAGACGGCATTGACCTTCGGTGTGTCTATGGGACAGCAGCCAAGAGACTTATGCGAGAGGTACACCTTGGCGTTTGTGGTTCGCATCAAAGCGGACCAAAGATGAGGTGGCTTATTCGTCGATACGGATATTATTGGCCATCTATTCTTAAAGACTGTATCAGTTTTGCACAAGGTTGCATTGAGTGTCAAGTCCATGGGCCAGTTCAAAGAATTCCCAACATCCCTATGCAACCTATTATCAAGCCTTGGCCCGCCAGAGGCTGGGCACTGGATTTTGTTGGAGAGATACACCCTAATTCTTCCCTCTAACATAAGTATATGTTAATTGGTACAGATTTCTTTACTAAATGGGTTGAAGCAGTGCCTGTCCGGAATTGTGACCCTACAACAGTCATCCGATTTGTCTTTCAAAATATCATTTGTAGATATGGTATTCCTGAATGTCTAGCGGCGGACGGGGGGGGGGGGCAGCTTTTATGGCAGAGAAGACTCAAGAATTTTTGCAAGGATATGGTGTTCAGTTTCTCCATTCCTCCCCATATTATGCTCAATCCAATGGCCAGGTGGAGACTAGCAACAAGGTGATTATCTCTATTATTAAGCGCATGTTGGAAGATAATCCGAGAACATGGCATGTTGAATTGGACAATACTCTGTGGGCATATCGTACATCAAAAAGAACTCCTACGGGGACTACACCATATGCGTTAATGTATGGCCATGATGCAGTCTTGCCTTTGGAGATTAATGTGCAATCTCTTCGAGTCCAAGAGCAGCATCAGTTAATTGGTGGTGACTACGTCCAAGCTATGTTCCAGGAGCATGAAGACCTTGATGATAGACGTTTAGAAGCTCTGGATAATATAATCATGGAAAAGAAGAAGGTCGCGAGGGCTTATGACAAACGAACCAAGGGCAAGCTAGAATGCACGGACACGTGAAAATAGGCCCGTATTCCGTATTAGACACGGATACGGATACGATACGCCTAAATATGTTGAAATACGGTCGGACACGCGTATCAGACTTTGGACACGATCTGGACACGCCGTATTTATCATGGACACGTACGTGTCTGGGTTGGACACGAAAATAAATATGACACGAGGGCAGATTGGACATTTAGCATCTCAAATCCTGAATTAACCTCCTCAGTCGCATTCTTCCTTTGATGTTCTTCACGTGAGTCTGTTCTTCGCTCCAGGTCAAACCTTCACACAAATCGCCATCGCCACAGGGCGCCACCCCCGTCGCGTAATCATCATCGCGCCATCGCCGTCGCGCCATCGCGGTTCCTCCGTCTCTCCATCGCGCCATCGCGCCGTCGCCGTCGCCGTCCCTCCGTCTCTCCATCGCTCCATCGCGCCATCGCGCCGTCGCGCCATCTCCTGGTCAGACAAATCAGATTAGGGGTTAGTGGGTTACCATCGCATCAGACAAAGGGAGGAGGGGGAGAGAAGAAGAAAGAAAGGGGACAGAGGGAGAAGAAAGCAGAAAAGAAGAGAAGGGGAAAAAGACGAGAAGGAGAAAAAAGAAAAAAAAATGGAGAGAGAGAGAGCACGAGAGAGAAGACCAGAAGGAGAAAGAAGAGAAAAAAAAAAGAAGAGAGAGAGAGAGAGAGAGCACGGAGAGAGAAGACCTGAGAAAAAAGAAAAAAAAAGTTTTTTTTTTTTTTTTTCAGTAGGGTTTGGACTCTTGAAATTTGAATTGATTTTAGTTTTGGATTTCAAATTTTTTTTTTTATATTGTAATTTGATTATGAATTTTTTTTTTATTTAGATTTAAATTTACATTGATTAGGTTTTAATTTTATAAGCTATTTTATTTGCATTTCACATATTTTTGTTATGCATATATATAATATTTAAAATAAAATTTAGTGAACGTGTCCACCACGTATTCATATTCAAAAAAAAAATTTGGCGTATCCGCGTATCGTATTGTGTCGAATACGGACACACGTATTCGTATTCGTGCTTCTTAGAGGGCAAGTCTTATGGAGAGGGCGATCTAGTCTGGAAAGTCATACTTCCCTTTGGCGAAAGCGATACAGGCCGTGGTAAGTGGTCTCCCAAATGGGAGGGTCATTTTGTCATTAACCGGATTATTGGCAAAGGCGCTTATCAACTCAGAGACATCGATGGCGAGGTCCACACAAATCCCATTAACGGCCGCCATCTCAAGAAATATTTTCCTAGCGTCTGGGAATAAGAAGAACCGCTCGCCATAGTTGAGGCTGGGGGGCATTCTTTTCCTTAAAACTTTACTCGCTTAGGGGGGTAACTAGACTTACTTTTCTTGGCTTCCCTTCCTTTAGCATTTCCGTACTCGCTTCAGCCAATAAAAACTGGGGGGCAACATAGGGCAATATCAGTGCAGGCCGTCCGCCAGAAGCTAGAAGCCAGAAGCCAGAAGCCAGAAGCCAGAAGCCAGAAGCCAGAAGCTAGAAGTGATTCAACCCAGGAATTTGAATTTTTTGAGTTTTTGTGAAACTGAAAGAGTTTCATGGCGGTTTGTTAATCCCGAATTCAACCCCAGGACCAATAAGTGTGGTCCTGTTTTTAATTTTTGTATTTTCGGTAATGCAATAACATTTAATTTCATGAAGGAAGACAGTACATATGTTTTTCTGAATTTAATTTTATTCAAAGACTTTGCGGTCAAAGCTTTTATAAAGCATAAAAGTTACAATATGAAGAGCTATTAACTACCTCTGAAACCATGTCTATGCTAAAGGACTTTGATCGATCTCAAGGAAGGTTTGAATTTCTATTTTGGACTGTGTTTCAGAATTCCTCCGACAAGAAGGCGGACTTGAGACAAGTTCATCTCCTTGACTTGCCGAATTTAGAATTCCCTTCCTTGATCGTCCTTTATGTCAGCCTCCTTATTCTTTTAGGAACCAACACATAACAATCCTTATCCGCCAGTTTTCCAATTGACCCTTGACAAATGAGTAGGCCATCTGATTGAGGTTCAGAACTGCTGGGTTGGCAAAAGGACAGAAGGGCAAGGAGTTTCCGTCCGCCAGGTTGTAGCAGTTCAGATGTTGGCATTGACGGGAATGTCGTCCGCAGGTCATTCCCTATTTCTTTCCTAGTGCTAAGGAGCAGTAGAAGGAATACGTATGCACGGCTGACAGAGGACGCCTAAGTCGATAGCCCAGTATTATACCAAAGGAGGACGTGAAGAATCTGACTAAATGCTGACCAACCATCTTATATCACGTCATCCAGGGGCATAATACCAGATTATGCGACTTAAGATTTTGATAATATCAGATTACACGACTTAGAGGTGTTCAAAAGAACATCTTAGTGTAGTCTGGAGGAAAAGACTGGGGAAGCCATAGGGGCTTAGAGATAAACAGAAGAGAAAACATGGCGATAATGGAAACAATTGAAGGTTTGATCAACCCTAGCGATGGGGTTCCTTTATATAGTGAATTGGGTAAGGGATCTTACGGCTGAAACTGATTCGGGTTGATCACGAGAGATGCCATAATTTATGGTGTAGTTATTATTTCCAACCGTTTGCATTAGAACCAGTAAAGGGTTTTGGTTTTCAAAATCTGGGAGGTGATATCTGCAGTTACTAAGCATTAAATCGGAGCATTAAATTGTAGTTGAATGAAGCGGTTTGAAAAGTTGGGCCGGATTGCATTCATTAAATGATAAACAATGATAAAACAACTACTACAATTTCAAGCCCAATCTAGCTAGGTGCCATTATTTTAAGTTCAATCATGTGCATTCCTATTCTTCGAATCTTCACTTGCATGTGATTAATTTGGTCCATGAGCTCTTCCTCTTTTGCTAGACTCTGCTGGGCTTCGCTATGAAAAGTGGTCAGGAGCGCCCTTTGTTCGCTCGCATGTTGGAGATGCTCCTCTTACCTTGCTTTGATGAGGGCGATTTTTTGGTCAAGAATGTCTCTTTCCCTCTCCAGGCGAGCGAGTTCTTCCCCGTCATCATGGTTTACGGTTGCCACCGTAGCAGAGTAGGCATTTATTGCACTCGTGAGGGCTGCATTTACATCTTGCGTCTTGAATTGTTCAGATGGAACTATTGTAAGTTTTTCATGGAGTTGCCTCAGAAGATCAGGAAGGCTCGCTAGGAAGTTCTTGAAATCTAATTGAACCGTGGCGGGAAGGTGTTCGACATGGTCTTGTAGTTGTTGGGCCGAGGAATGCAACTTGGTTGCCACTACTGCATCTTTCAGATTCAGGCCTCCCAATTGTTCGATGAAATCCCATGCTTCTTTTACTTCAGGGAGATCTCTCCTTGGGGTTGGAAGTTTCAGGAGCGGATCTTCTTCTATTGATGGGAAAGGTAGGCTCATCTTCAGAGGTGAGGGGGTTGGACCCTCAATGGGGGATGCTCCAATCTGTACATCTTGGCAGGGCAAAGTTGCAATCGGAGTTTCCTCGCCTGAGGCCTCATCACTCCTAATAGCACTAGGGGTTTCACTTACCTATACAAACATAATGGTGGTAAGGCTTAGTAAAAGATATCATAAAAAATAACTTCCAAAGAATCAAGAGAGTTTTAGGAGGTACCTTCGCCACAGGGGAGGCATCTGTCTGATGTTCAGCTTGGGGTTGCTCTTGAGATTCTGGAGAGGTGGGCAATTCACTTGAGCTCGCTCCAACATCCGCATAGCTTCTAGGTGGCGACTGAGGAGCTATACTCGGGTCTTCCAAGATCACCATATCAGGAGATAAAAAGGTGTTCTCCTCGCCAGCAGCTGCTTGGGGCATCACTACACTTTCTGGTTCTGTCCAAGTAAGGGCAGAAACTGGTTCAGTCTCCACCACAACTTTAGGGTTTTGAATATCCGCCTCTGCTGTCACTGGCTCTGCAGGGAGAGTTGGAGTGATCAGGGGGAGGGCTTCGGCAGTAATTGAAGCATTCGCCAGGGGGAGACTAGGAGTACTTGTATTAGCAGGAAGAAAGCTTAGTGGTAGTACATCAAGAGCAGTTTTCTCACGAACTGCTTGAATCTCCTTTCCAAGTTGCTTAGTCATTCGTTGGACTTCAGCAAAGTCAACAGGCACTTAGCCTCTTGTCTCAGAATCCCCAAGGGAAGATGAACTATAAGGTGATTCATATGACTCACCTGAAGAAACTTCAATCACAGTAGCTGAGGGGGTTGAAGCTGGTTTCTTTTTTCTTATTAGTCCCTGTGAGAGAAAATTTGACAACTGCATCAGACTTGGTATGTCAAAATCATTGTATAAATCAATGGTGCAGTAATATATTAAGGTAAGTGCAGAAAACTTACTGGCTCGTTGTCGTCAGGATCTTCTTCTTCAGCTACTTCAACCACGATGAGAGGTTTTACCTTCTTTTTGGCAGGTTTGCTCACAGGGGCCTGTGAGCCTTTTCTTTTTCCCTTGCTCTTACTCGGTTTGTCAGGAGTCTGTGATAATGAAAATCAGTTAGTGGTCTTCAGATACAAAAATAGCATACAAATCGAGAAAGAAAAAGACATACTTGCTCAAAAGTTAGTTCAGGGTAAAAAGGGCCTCCATCAAGCACTTTGGCATCATCCACAGTAAGGTAGGGACGTTGTCCGCCAAAAAGGGCTCTGAAGTAGTGAAGAGATTCCTTCTTAAAGAAGTCTCCTTTGAGCTACAGCCACCAAGTCTGGTAGTCTTCATTGACTAGTCCGGAGAGCTCTAAGGCTGGGCACTAATCCAGGCTTGGATAGGTGGTGGGTCTTAAGGCAGAGACGAGGTTGGCGTTTTCATCGGCAGGAGTGTTCTTGCTTGGACGCCAGGATGAAAACATGTTCAAACTCTGAACTGGAGGATATGGTAGAACATGGCTCAGGCCGAATTGTCTGGCGAATAGTTGGGGGGCATATACCTCGACTCCTTGCTTGCCTTTGTCTGAAGAGAACAAGGGAAGATCCGCCATGGATATACAGTGAAGAAATAGCCTCCTTCCTTCTTCTCATTGATCAGTGGAGGGCATAAAACCATCCTTCAGCGCTTTTGGATGTACCCTTTAGAGGAGGGCTTGAACTTCTGAGTAGAAGCCTTGGGCATCAGTATTGAAAATTACGTCAAGGCATATGACATAACCTTGACCATAGTTCTGTTTGCACCCTGCGAATGCCAAGCCTAACACTCTCTCATCCCCAAGGCGGATAGGGTCAGGTGGTGCTATCCAGGGAAATACATTTGGGACCAGATTTCCAATATCCACAGAGGTCCGGCAACCTTGCTATTTAAGGGTGAGGTGGATAGCGTATGCAGACACCTATATAGATGGGCGAGTACTATTTGGCCTAGGCCAATTTCATTTCGAGCATATAGGACCTCTGGCATTCTATTATAGGTCTTTGTCATCTTGTTGGCGGTTGAACAGAATATGAATTTGTTCAACCAAAAGTCTAGGAAGGCTATCCCACCTATGTCATCTCTTTGGTTCTTAAATTTGGTTATCTAGTTTGAAAAGCTCCTAGTATGAGGTTCAGGTAGAGTGATTGAGGGGACATCCGCCTCAGGGTAGTCATTGACATCGAAAGGTTTTCTACCTAAAGGAAAACCTACGCCTGCATACATATCTAGCAAAGTAATACTAGCCTGACCAAATTGAAAATCGAAGGCATTGGCGGATGAGTTCCAGAAACTAATTAGGGGCATAAGAGCACACCTGTTTCCTCCCTTGGGGTTTAGTGTGAAGCTGATTCGGAGAATTTCATCGATTCCGGCTGCGCGCCACCTGCTCTCATCAAGTGGTTGCCTTTCATGATACCACTGGATCATTGAGGGGGTCGGTAGAGGCCAGGAGGAGTACGATACGGGGACTTCATAGTGATTGGAAGTCTGCCAATCTCCACATGAAATGCCCCTCTCCTGAAAAATCACTAGAAGAGGTCGGGCAGTATGAACAAATGGAAAAATTGAGTGCTGACCTAATTCTTGTTGCCGAGGACCTAACCCGGCACGGCCGTAATCATCAGGTGGCGTGATTGAGGTCTGGTACGCACTTCCGACCTCGATAATGTGCGAGGTGATCATTTCTTTTCCTTCGACAGTTTGATGGTATTGAATCTCGTTGGCCATGATTTATCTGATTGGGAATAGAAGAAATGGAGGTTGAAGGTGTGAATTAATGATTCTCAATCTGGGTTTTGTAGAATCTGAAAAGGGTTCTTTGAATTGGAATCGGTAGGGTTTGCGGCGGTCGAGGTTTTGGTGAATAGTTCTCTGAGCTCGATTTGGTAAAGTTGTGTTGTTAGAGGGAACGACACAATGCTTCAGACTTTTTAAAGAGGTTTGGGTTGGGCTTTCTAACCTTTATCAATTTCACTAGACTTTCAATTTCAAAGGCTGGGGGGCAATGTTTGGGCCGAAACTGACATTTGGCTGAGACTGTGGATCGAGACCCATAAGGTTATTCAGTAAAGGATAATCTGATATACATTTAATCTTTTCCTTCTTGGAAAGGATTTGGGGTTCCTTTAGGAATCCGAAAAGGAGTTGGTTTATGGTAATTGAATCCTGATCGATCTCCAAATCTATTGTGTTACTTGATACACAAGTATTAGGGTTTGACATCCTCTATATAAAGAGCTCTTGTCCAATGTAAAAAAAGGATCCCCGATCAAACAAACAAACATACAAGCTTTTGCTCATCGCAAACCTTGCAAAGTCTCCTCGGAGCATCTTAACCGCACAGCCTCCACAAACTGCAAACAACCACCCTTCAACCCCGCTGCAACCTTACGCCCATCACCTGTTGCTGTATCCATGCACGGTTGTTGAAGTGTGCCTTGCATTCGTGTGAGCTTCGCTGAGACCTATCGCTTCCAGCATACTGCACATCGTAGCCGCAATCTGCCACTATACGTATAGAGCCGCACCTCGCCGCCAAACGTACAGAGTCGCTCGCTCGCCTCGTGTTCGTGTTCGCTGAAGCACCCAGTGTCAGTCGCCACGCCTTGTGGTAAATCGAGTCGTTACTCCGGTAACAAATCTTCACTCAATCTGCAATAGGTCGGAAGATAAACCATTCAATCTGCTATAGGTTAGAGCCCGCGATCTTGAAATTGCTCTGCTTTGCATCACAGGATCGAAGTAAGATTACTCAACCTGCAATAGGTTGGAAGAAAATCCTAATATACTTGTGTTAGGTCTTGTTCGAGCCTCTTACGCCGGCCTTGTCAATGCCCACATAACAGTCGCTTGATCAGGAGATCAGGAATTGGGAGCAGATAGACACGCTAGCCAGAGAATTACGCTCGCCAGAAGTACGCTCGCCAGAGGTCGTCCGCATCGAAGTTGTACCTAACTCAAAGGTATGGCACGCTCGCACACATCACAACAGGACTGAGATTGACGTCCGCCACCCCACGTGTTGACCGTTCGCTGGATACTAAATCTGCCACGAACACATGCATTCACGGCTTTCGTGCCATATTTCTTCAGAAGGAAACAAAATTTTGGCTTCTATAACGTGATCTTCGTTCAGGACTGACTTCAATACAGAGAGGGCTATGGTCCGACTCATTTGGTCCTAGAGTGATCACTCTGTTGAACGAAAACCTATTTCTCCATGAGATGGATTGAAAACCCCAATCCAGCCTCTCCTTTGTGAACTTATTGCACCATATAAATCGACTTCCCACAAAGCCCATGTCTATCAATTCAACATATGTCATAGCCATCTGAAAAGCTTGCATAGGTCCCTGTGCTCTTGGAGGTCTTCCCAACTTATCAGTGTTCGACAAGATTTCATTGAAGTTTCCTGCCATCAACCATGGCAGTGTACACCCCTCAGCGGCTAAGGAGCAGATTAGATTCCAGGTTTGTGTTCACTCCCCCCTAGCAGCAAAACCATAGATCCTGGCATGCCAATATCCGCATCAATGTGATGAGGAGAGTATGTGCCTCGGCCCGGGCCGTAAGAAAACGAAAATTAGTTTTGTTTTGAGATAAAATTAATAAAATCAATATAAGCATTAAACATAAAATTTATACAAATTTACGGTACTTGTTGTCATCATATAACATCTGTAATTTTCTTGTTGTTCATTTTTGATTTCTACATAAACAAACATTACAAATTACAATGCTTTCTATTCCAATAAGAATGAGATATTTTCCAACTTTAAACATGGAACTAATTTTGTAGCAATGAAAAATCATCGTTTAAAAATAAAAATTTGTGTATAAATTTAAAATATGTAGATTTATTATTTAAGCGTACCTTAAAATATACCTTATAATTTCTATATTATAAGCGGGCCGAGCTTGAGCCGGGTTTTTGAGCCAATATTTTTTAGCCCACCTCAACCCATTAAATTCACGAACTCGGACCGGGTCAGATTCGGGCCTAACACCCTATTTGCCACCTAGTTCAGACAGTATCGGTAAGACGGTGACTGTTGACTATCTGGTTGCGAATACCGTCGACGAGAATAATTTGTATCAGTGTCGTCGTTTAATAAGTAAGTTAGGGGTAATATCGGGTTTTGACCTTTAAAACATGACCAAATGTTATAAAGCAGCGAGAGCAGTGGTAGGGGGACACGGACAAAGGAAACAAAACCATTCTAGGGATTCAATTGTACTCTCATCGTCGCCGAAACCATGATAGGCAGGAAAGGCAAATGTCAAAACCTACCCCGGCGATACGCCTGGGATTATGGTATTGTTTTTTTTTTTTTCCTTTTTTTTTTTTGAATTTTCGATTCAATTCGGCCATTCGCGTTCTTTTGCTTTTCAGTGATATTTGTGTCTCAAAATTACTACCAACAGGGAGCAAGATCGAGAAAGCAAGTTCAGGAAAGAAAAAAACAAAAGGTGGCAGGGTCGTCAAGCCTGGGCTTTCTCATGGTAAGATTTTTTCTTTTGTTAAATTATCAGCAATTATAGTACTGATTATATATTGATATTTGGCCGATTTGCTAGTAACTTATAGCTGTTAACAGAAACTAAGTAGTGGATAGCTATTTTTTGAAAGGGGTTAAAGTAAACTTATGAATCTGCTTAATAGGTCAAATATTTGGGTGCTTTGCAGAAGACAGTTTTTCTTTATTTGTTAATTTGTTCTTTTGATTTGGAGAATTTCTATTGGAACCTCCACATTTGCTTACTTGACCTCTATATCTATTGAATTATTGAATTACACATATATCATCTTTCACCATGACAATTATAGACAGTGAACTATAATCAACTAGTATTTTTCTTACAAACCTCTCAACCTAGTTTTTAAGTTTTAAGACTTAATCTAGACTTCATTCAAAGTTTGGTTGGAGGATGAGAATTTTGGGTGGTGTGTATTATGTGTGGTTAATACACTAGATAACTTTATGGGATTGTAGATAAATTTATGCAGCTCATCTCTTTTGAATCAGCTCAACTTAAGTTACTAAGCAATGTCTTGAATAGTAATTATCATGTAGATGACTGCAATGTGGACCTCTTTGATGGTGGTAAACTTCAGATTTTGCTTTAACGTTTTCGAGAATTATCCAGGAACTTCATAGTGCCCTGTATTGTCGAAAAATGGATCCCCTTTCTCTATACTCAGTCGTGTAATGAAGTTGGTAATTTAAGATTAAAAGATTACCGTAGTCATTATGGCTGGAGTAGAATAATTTTATTTTTTTACATATTATTTTAAATTTATTCTCCGGCCAAATTATTTTGGTTTGATTCATCCTACATATATATATATATATATATATCACTAAATAAAGTACACTGTTTTCGATTTTTACATTATTTCTTTTTGCTCATGTCCACAAGCAGGGAGCAAGCTTAACAACTCAGTTCCTGGGCCTTCATATTGTGAGATTTCACATTCTCTCTCTTTTTTTTGTTATCATTCAGTTCTTGTGCTTGCCTGCACAGTGGGGTCTTTTTTATTTGTTAATATCTACTTTTGATTATTATAGTTTTTATTTTTTTATATATTTAACAATGTTGCTGTGATACAGGCGCCAAGTCGACAAAACAACCTGTGTCTCCTTATGTGAAGGGTATGTTATTATTTTCTAATTTTTAACTGAAGTTATTTTGGACTCGTGTAGACGAATGTGTTGATTCTATATATGTAATTTGCGGAAAACTTGTGGGGATAACTTTTGCTGCAAAGTTATTTTGGCTCTGTCCAGTGGCGGAACCAGGATTAGAACTTTTTTTTTTGTTGTGTGTGTGGTGGGTGGGGGGGGGGGGGGGGGGGGGAGGGTGGTTGTCCAGATAAAGTATAAAATGTATAGCAAAAAACTATATAGCTAACTCAAAATCTTGTGTATGTTTCCTTGTAGACAATATTCAGTTTCAAATGAAGCAAAATTTTATTTCATTTGTCTCTTATATGAGATTACATTAAAAATGACAAGTGAAGAAAGTAGTAAAAATAACTAGTCCTGGCTGTGTATGATGTTTGGTTAATACACTATATAACTTAACTTTTGATTATTATGGTTTCGTTTTTTAAGTCAACAATGTTGCTGTGATACAGGTGCCGATCCGGCACCTGCGCCTCCCTGTGTGAAGGGTATGTTCTTAAATTCAACTTCTTATGCATAGCAAACATTCATTTTGCTCCACTTGAATCACTATTCAACATCGCGTGTTCGTAGTGATGTTAAATTTTTTACTTTCTACATTTGTCAATTATTTTTGTTTTGATGTATATATATATATATATATATATATATATATATATATATATATATATATATATATATATTCCTGAAACTGATACTATGTTTTTTTTTTTTTATCATGTAGATGATTGTGTAGTGGACCCTCTTAATGGTAAGTTGCAGATTTCTTCTGAATGTTTTTGAGAAATTTTTTCTGGGATCTCCATAGTGTTCTGTATTATGGAAAATGTATTTTTTTTCTTCGCACTGCTGTGTTCTAGGATCAAGTTTACCTGCCCTTACTTGCGGAGTCATTATGTACAAGGAGGCAGATGAGGAGTCCACTTTAGATAGCTTATCAGGGCAGTTAGGTGTAGAGGCTTAGCAGCCAATCTGTTAGTGCTAACTCAAAGCTTAGGCTGTTGGGTTTATCCTACAATACTTGCTAGTTAAGAATAATAGAATTAAGATTATAATCCCTAAATCCTCAGAAGTAGAAAACCATAAAGATGCCCTCAACCATAAAGAAACCAAGGCACAGCCATAATTATGATGCAATTTATCCAGTCCAATCTGATCTTCATATTTAAAGGCTTATTTAAAGGCTTTGAATACAACTAGGAAGCAACAGTTTTGGGCAAGTTTGGGAGTGTTCAGAGACTAAGTAGTAGGATTTATAAGGAACAGAGGGTTATTATCCGAAAGAAGGAAGAAACAGAGACTTCAGGAAAAGAAACCAAGGCACATCCATGATTATGACACAATTAATCCATTCCAATCTGATCTTCATATTTGAAGGCTTCGAATACAACTTTTAGACTCCTTGAATACCATAACACTAATAATCTAGGAAACTAGAATTTCTAAGGTTAATCGTTTAACCAAGAGTTGCCAAAACCTAACCCTTTTGCCTTTGTCTACAATTGTTTAGCAAAGTGAAGATTTGCTTGTTTCGGCTGAGATATCTATCTGATGACATCTACCTGATCCCTCCCATAACTGGTTTTGTGCCCTAACCATTCACATCATATCCATATTTACTCCTTATCACAGTCACAAGGGCTCCCTCACCAGCAAACCAATGTACTAACAATATTGGATTCTCTTTCTACATTTTTTCTTTTAATTTTTGTTTTTCTTTTTTAGGGGATTATGGATGATTTTGCATTACCGCTTTTCATGTCTTATCATGTTTGCTCCTCTGAAGTAGTACTTGATCGATGTCCGTCATAATCTGACTTCTTTTTCCTGTTTTAATGTAACTGTGCAGCAAGCGGAAGTTGTGTTATACGCGAAGTTGTCTACGGTAATCCTCTATTAAAGTTTGCGGGTCAACTTTTCTTAGATTTGCTTGTGCGCTTTGTGCTGGAAAGAAAATAAGACGATTGATTTTATATTATGTGATCAGAGAAGATTCTGGGGAAAACTCTTGGATAAATGTGATTTAGTTAACGACAACTTCTCTATCAAAAGTTTGTGTCCTGGTGCAAAATGCATGTCTAATTTAGTATTTTTTTTAATAGGATTATGGATGATAAATGTTTGCAATTGTTTATGTTTCGTCAAAGCTTCATGTTTCATGGGAGATTCATCTTTCTTATTCTTATGGTACTGACTTTCAGTTTTTGACCTTGTCATTTGCAGATGCTGCCGGTCTGAAAATTAACCTTTTCGGTAAGCTCTTATAGTATAAGCGCCCTCTAGATCTTTCCTGGTATTTTACAATGTAAGCAAAGTAAAATAGATGAAAACAGAAAACAGCAGTTTTTATAGTGGTTCAGCCTAAACTATAGCCTACGTCCACTTTGTGATATCTTTTGAGAGATTCACTAGCACTAGAAGAATTTAGGTGCTTACAAGTTACTCATTGCTGAACCTCAAACCCTTCTCTGTCTACCTCTTATCTCTCAATCAGCCTTGACTCAAGGTTTCCTGCGCTCTCTGTCTTACCCTTAGAAAACACTCTGCAGCCCGTATTTATAGAGAATAGGGGTTATTGATACAACATTGTTTATGACTCCTAAACCTGATGATAGAACTTAAGTCTATACTACAATTCTACAAATTCTAATAGAACGTTGAATGACCAACTTAAGTCTTACCCTTCGTAAAGTGCCCTATGTTTTCTGTTGTATTTTTAAATAAGTAATCTGGTTTAACATTCTAAAAACCTATGAACCGTCCTTACTATTAGCGTGATTGTTTTTGCTTATTCGTGACAATTCACGCTCCAATTTTCAGCTGTACACAAAGTGTACCATGTGATTGGAGTGTTAAACTCAAAGCTCTGTAGATATCAGGGTGACTTGCAGTTGATTACACTACAGCCTTGCACCTTTGCCCCATATTTAAATTTCGCATTATGGTCCCTAATTGTTGACTAATTTTCTCCCTATGGTCCCTAATTGATGACTTTAATTGTGTATGATGGAAACAGCTATTTCTCCAGATGCATTGCCCCCAGGTATGCATTTATTTTTGTGCCGAGTGGTGTTCGAACTTTTTTTTTTTTTTTTTTTTTTTGCAGTTCTAAATAAAATTTATGAATCCATATATTTTGTGCTGAAGTTGGGATTTTTAGTCGGCAGAAATATGATGTCTTTATATGAGAAATTTAGCTGAACGCATAGGGTAGGATTAACAATGAGGTAACACCTCAGGCAGACACTATCCCCGCCATCTGGCTGTGGGATCTCTTACCAGTTTTCCATATTTTGCTTACAACCGCTAGTCTTTTCCAACACTATCCCCACCATCTGGTCTTTGAGGTTGTTACTCCATATTGTGTGTTTTTGACTTCCATTCCATATTGTGTGTTGCGGAAATAGACTGTTTTGAACTTCTGTTGGAGGATTAGAAGATAGTAGTTGCATCATGCTTCCACTTCAGTGAAGATGATTCCTGGTGCCAAGGAACATTGGTTTGTGCATTATGCATACCCAGGATTGAATACTATATAGTGTCTGAAGACTCTGCTTTCTCTTAATGCTCTAACAATGTTGCTGTGAAACAGGTGCTTTGGATGAAGATCTTTTTTCTCCCTGTCCTCCTGATGGTATGTTTTATTTTACTTTTGTGAATAAAGAAGTTATCTTGAACTCGCTTGACGTTTATAGGATTAAAAAAGTCTTGTATGTATATTTACTACATTTAGTGCGATCGTATATCTCCACTTATTCAGCAAAACATTTGCTCTTCTTATGTCGGTCAATGTCACGTGCTTCCAAGCAGTGGTTTTTTTTTCTTTTAGATTGCATTTAAATGTCATGTCGTTGCTCTTACACCTTTCGAAATTGCAGGTGCCGAAGAGATTGCCTCTGATGAAGATTTTGAAGTTGTTTATACCTGCTATTAGGCATCTGACAAGGTACCCTGTTTGGACTAGACTTGTGGTTTCCGATGATGGCAGCACCTTTTGTTTTCTGCATCTGTTTTGTCATGATTAAGAAGTGTCGCATTTTATGTGTCCGACATTTGAATGTATTATAATTTGCATTTTATCGTACTGTAATTTAGAAATAGTTGAAGTGAAATTGGCACCCATCTTGTTAGAAATGCTAGTTGCTCCAATTTCAGTTATTTATCGTTTTATATCTTCCACTTTTACTTGCAACTCCGCGCCATTTCCATTTCGAAACCTAGATTAACCAAGTCTGTAAGAAAGAGACGTGGTTTAGAGAAATGCGCTATGCTTGTTTTGTAGGTGCCTAGAAAACGTGTTCTCAAAAAACAAATGCAGTTCACATAGTTTTATTTACTTTATGATTAACCACCACCGAATTTAAATCTTCACGCAGTTGAACATATCTTATTAAGAAATTTATCGGAAAGGTGAATAAGACCGAGTAATAAGTCATCGGAGTTTCATTTGTTTGATCTGTAAGCATGTATATCAGAAATTATCCAAGTATATCCGAGAATCTTTAGACTTATTGGTCTGGCCAAGTAGTAGTTGGACTGAGCTACTGATCAGTACCAGATGAATGATGCCACTAACCAATTGGAATTTGGTCTATGCATCTAATGTTTCGCTTCATGTTGAAGACAATCGAAACAATGATCGAGAATTTGTCCACAGTTTGGTTTGCAGCTTATAGAGAAGTAGGATTTTACTGTGCAGCTTATAGAGAATTAGGGTTTTACTGTGCATGATTCTATGTAAATTTATCCCGACTGAATGAAGTTATGCATAGTTTTATGCGATGGTCTCGTTGCTTTGGCACCATGCATGGACGACGAGTTCAAACTATGAGCTAAGCCCTGGAAATAACTCTACGTGCTCGATATTGGAATAAAAGGCAATGAGAACCAGCAGTTTTAATTTGATCACATTATTGTTGCATGTCTAGTTAGAATCATATTTTAGTTCACCTGCAGTTAAAGATTTTGATTTACTGTACTTGTTGTTATCTAATAACACCTGTAATTCTCTTGTTGTTCATGTTAAATTTTCACCCAATAAATATTACAATGTTTTCTATTCTAATAAAAATAAAATGTTTTCCAATTTTAAATATGCAACTAACTTTGTAGCAATGAAAAATCACTATTTAAAAATAAAAGTTTGTATACATAGCTTAAAAAGACAGATGAAATGAGTAAGAGCATTTTTAGTAGACTCTCTATTTTGACTCTTTAGCTATTTTAGGGAGTGTTTAATTTTTTATCAAATTAGGAGTTTCACCAGACTCCTAAGTGGCTAGCCATTTTAACTCTTAGCTATCTCGCTTCTAAATATAGAGAGCGAGATGAGGCTCTTTATAATTTAATGCATTCATTTTCGATGATTCTTTTTAGATGATTGTATGTAATATATAATTGCATTATAGGTAATTTTTTTAAAAAATTTAATTAGTAATTTAAGTTCAAAATAGTTAAAATAGAGAGAACTGATAGAGACATATTTCTAAATTAACTAGCTAAAATAACATTTTAATTATTTTAGTTAAAATTTAACAAAGAAATAACTAGCATTGCTAAAATTGCTCTAAGAGCGTAATCACATGCATCCCCAAGCCTAATAAAGACCATATCTGATTCTTAACAAGGTTGTTATATTATAAACGGGCCCGGCCGCAGCCCAAATCGAACCACCAATCGGAATCCATGACTATCTCTCATTTTTTGTACTCTATTCGTTACAAAACTCAAATTTCGCGGGAAAGTTTTTTAATATTTCATAAAAAAAGATAAAAGGAAAAAGAAAAATCCGCCACAAAAATCCTTCCCCTTCCCGGGCACAAGCGCTTGTAAGGTCATACAGCTCGGGGTAAAGAGCATCCAACGCAAAGCGGCCTTAAATTCCCTTGTTTCGTCGTGGCACACCCCAGACCATTCAGAAAAGAGAGAAGGTTGAGAGAGAGCCAGAGTGTGAGCCCTAACAATGGACGAGGGCAAGCACGGCCACGAACCCTACGAGCCCCGCCGTCGAATCGATTTGTCATCGCAGGTCCTCTTTTTCTCTAGTCAACTCAATTTAAATTTTCGTTTCTAGGGTATTGGGATTTGGCTTAATGCTCATCTGTTTCATCATTTGGAGGACTACCAGGCCAAGGAGCTCGCTGCTGAGTTCGGCAACGTTGATTCGATTGAAGACGGGGCATTCTATGGTGTGCTGTTTTAACTTATATATATATATATATATATATATATATATATATATAGCTTTATTTCTATCTGAAGGAGAATTTAGCATACAATTAGACTTTTAAATGTTCCCCATAAGATTTTAGTTTTGCCTGATCTACTTATGTCCATTGCAAACCCCATATTTTTACAGTTATATCCTCTTCATCATTTAACTTGCCTTGTTGAATGTGCAGCTTCCTTGTCAGCCTTATTCAAGCACACTGGAAGTCTTGATGAACCAAGCCGAGATAACATTTTGACAAAGACAAAGGTAAAGGGAATGAAATTGAGAATTTTGAATACATGGAAACGAATACATGAACACTCTAACTGATCTTTGAATAATTTGAAATCTTTAGGCACTGCATTCAAAAGCACCTTCATTTATTGGAGACAAGAGCATCAACCTATCTTGGAAAGAAGTGCCAAAACCTGCTGCGCCCTCATGCACAACTGCTGCGACCTCATGCACACCTTCCAAAGTGTAAGCATAATCTTTGTTATTCATTTTTCTGGATCTCCCATAATTTTGGGAAGAGCTCTTGTTGTTTAACTTTGTTCTTCATTAGCTTAAAAGAGGTACGGATTAGATAACTTTTTTCATTGCTCATGCTAAATTAAAATGAATCTTGTTTTCTGTCTGCCTATCGTTAATGATTCATTTGAGCTTCTCTGTCGAATACATTTGTTTTGCCTGTAATTTGTCAATCACTTGGTCATAACTCATAACAGACTACTTCCCATATCTTTATGTTTCATTTTCTTGAAAATTTGATGAGTCATTTCATTGTGTCTGATGGAGAGTTCTTTCATAGTGAGTTATTTTGTGAATTTTTGTTTTCAATTATTTTTTCAAAACTTGCTATTGATCTGTCTGGATTTCTGTTTTTCTGTTTTTCACATATTTTTATGTTATGATTGCTGTATGCAGTTCCGGAAGGACGGGCACTACCATAATTTCTATGTGTATGAATAACTGGATATGTTCAGTTTCTGATGGTAGATCTACACATAGAGAAACAGAGAATATAGCAGGAGGCAAGACGCAAAAGTTGTGGGGAATTAAAGGCGGTAAATATATTGGAACAGCTGCAGGTCATGTTGAATTTAGTAAGTCAGTGATGAAAAGGATTGAAGATGAACTCAGGGAATCAAAAAATGTGAGGGAAATAATAAAAGACATCCGGAAAGAAGCCCGAATTTGGAATTCATCTGAAGCCCTTAGGAAGATTCATGATGGATATCCTGCACATATAGGTTTAAATGGATTTCATGGTGATGAAGCTTTGGTCCTTCTAGTAGAAGGAGATGGATGTAAGCCTTTCACTGTTGAAGTGGATGAAAATACTACTGCTACTATAGCTTTTAGTGGGTCAGGATCATTGACCGCTATAAAGCACTTTAAAAGCTTCATAGGAAGGGTGCAACTTCAAACACCTGAGAATGTCGCTGATTTTTTGAAGCAGTGCATAGCGGCTAGTGCTTGTGTCAATCCTCATAGCGGAAGTCGCTATCAAGTCGGTTCATTGGAAAAAGGGGGAAAAGTGAAAATTGAAAAAGAAAGGCCACATTTGTTTCAACAGATTGCGAAGGATTTTGGGATTCTAAAGCCATATTTCTTGTGTTGTTTGTTATATATCACATCTGGTGTGCATTCCCGCAGTTCTAAACGTGTTAATGAATTGAAACTGAGGGAGTATTTAAGGAAATTGTTTGATGGGGTTGAACGTATCTCACTTCTTGGTGCTCAGCTGACTGATCTGAATCCGAAAGCTGTAAGGCTCATTAGATTTAGAACTGTGAAAGCTAGAAAGGAGGCAATGACAGCTGTTGAAAAAGATAGGAAAATTTTGGTGCCCACAGGAGGCTTTCCTCTTGAAGATGAAACAAACACAAAGGCGTTTAAAAGAGAACTCAAGACAGTCCGTATTTCCATTGCTTCTCAGGGTGGTTTTGAAAGACTCAGTGTAGAGTTTCAAAAGGACTCTTGGTAATGTTCTTCCATAGGCAAGCATTTTTGGTAAGCATATTGTCTTTTTGTGTTATTTTATATATATACAAAGACCATAATATAATGGCCTCAAGAGGTTATAAATTTGTCGTTAAAATGTGTTTGAATGTTGCACCGATTGAACTATATCTATTGTTCTTGCTGCTTCTTATTTTGATGAATTGAATTACTATCTGATGTAGGAGCAGAATGGGGCAAATTTAGACAGAAAACTGTAAAGATAAGGAAGCGGCAAATAATCAAGAAGATTGATGTGAAGATAGGTAATTCTCGTACAATGAGGTTGTTAGCAGCTGGAGTATTTAAGAAGATGATCTTTTGGACTTTTCCGTTCGCCAGAGTCATCCATCCGCCAAGGAAGGTTCATCCGCCAAGGGGTTCATCCGCTAGACGATATCTGCCAGGGGTTCATCCGCCAGAGCCAGACGACATCCGCCAGACGTCGTCCGCCAACATTGAAAGAGCCCGGTTTACTACAGTTTTGGCATTCGACATCCGATTGACGTTCATAATACCTTTCTGGAATGAGAACGACGAGATCTACAAGACTCACTTTAGTGAGCCCTGTCAGATTTAAGCCAAAAGATATCGTCTTAATGATCCGATTCGGCATTTAGTATTTTTATCCGATTTGAGATACAATATATTTAGGATAATATTTATGATTCTAGATTTAATTAGGTTTCCTAGTTTAAATATTCTTGTTTATGTTTTCTAGTTGTATTAGGTTTATGTTTTGTGCCCTATATATAAGCACCTCCTACCTTGTAACAGATAGTTAATCATATTTTATCAAAACCCTAAGAGTTTGTCTCTTGTTTCTGGTGGATTCCAGACCTATCCTATAGAGTACAACGTTGATTGTGCTCTCCATCTATTGAGGGTTCGACGTTGATCAACCCTTCCACCCTTCTACTGCGTCACTATCAGTTTCGACATTTCCACACTCTCTTTCCCCTTTTGTAAAGCCATTTAGCATTGCGAATTTTATACAACTGATATTCATATCAATTTTGTTATGAAATAATACTTGTTTGTGTTTCTCAGGTTCTGGGTGGCACCATTGATCTTCATGGAAAAGAATGAACTTGTTTGGCATATTGACCTTTAGTGCAAATGAAACACTAGTTGACAGAAAAGGTTCTCACTTCATCCTTCAAGATATTATTTAATTAGGTAGCTAAATGTTCACTTTTTAGAACAAAAGTGGGCATTTTGGAATTGACTGTCCTCCAGGCTCAAGCCCAGAAATCATAGTTGTTTTTCTTTGTATGGGAAATGGTCAGAGTTTAGATTTTGCAGGTTCATGACTTATATAGCAGACTAGTAGGATCTAATGGCATTGTGTCTATCTTCAGAAAGGGTTAGAACTTGGAATATGTACTGGTCTCTGTAATAACTAATATGCACTGGTCTGTGTAGTCTTTCTTTCCCTAATCAAAGTGTCACCTGTCTCTCTATAATTTGTATCTTACTTTGTTCAAAGGGTTTCTCATGTTCAAAGGGTTCATCATTCACTGGTGATGTTGAAGCAGTAGACCCAATAAGTTGCTTAATTAGTAATTTCTAATAGTAGAGTATCAGCTCAATGATTTTTCTATAATCCGTACCCCCTTCAGTAGAGTATTTACTAATAAAAGCTCAATGTACAAATTTAGATAACTTGACAGTTCAGTCACTGCTATATCAATCACAAGTACCAATCAATTCAGGTCTTCAGCATTTATTAAGAGTGTTTGTGCTGTCGTAATTATCATTTATCTATTGGTCGTCTATTTAGTTGTTTACGCTTGTTTAAAAGCCCCTGTTTGTGATTCAATAATACAAAGTTTCATCTCCCATGACACCAAAGTTTGATTATATGGTGTGCTCGATTGAAGAATCAAACAATGTTGCAAGAATGACTATTGATGAATTACAGAGCAGCCTACTAGTGCATGAGCAGAGAATGAGAGGTCACAAGGAAGAGGAACATGTTCTGAAGGTCGCAGGTGGAGAAGGGTCTAGAGCAAGGGAGGATGACAGGTTTAAATGTAGAGGCAGAGCTCGTGGAGGTTATAGAGGTAGGAGGCAGAGGCCGAGGGAGGCAACCATTTACAAGAGCTCTTGTGGAATGTTTCAAGTGTCTTAAACCAGGGCATTTTCAATATGAATGCCCTATTTGCGAGAAAGGTGTCTTAAACTAGGTTTCATCCAAGGTGTGTTCTGATTGCATGGTGGGAAAGCAGCACCGAGATGTCATTTCTAAGAAGAGTTTGTGGAGAGCTTCACAGCATCTTCAACGTGTTCGTAGTGATATTTGCGGTCCCATTACACCTGAATCACATAGCAACAAGAGGTACTTGATTAATTTCATAGATGATTATAGTAGAAAGACTTGGACTTATATCCTGGCAGAGAAGTCTGAGGCCTTCGGGGTGCTTAAGAAGTACAAACCATAGATGAGAAGGAATGTGGAAACTCTATTTGCTGCTTGCGCAGCGATACAGGGGGTGAGTTTACTTGGGATTGCGTTTACTCAGTTTTGTGCTGAGAATGACATAGCTAGGCAGCTTACAGCTGCTTACATACCTCAACAGAACGGTGTGGCCGAGAGGAAGAATCGCAGTCATGAACATGGTGTATTGTATATGTTATCAGAGAAGAAAATTCCTACAGAGTTCTGGCCGGAAGCTGTGAATTGGGCAATACGTGTTTTGAATCGGAGTTCAACCTCAACTGTGAAAGAAGTAACACCTAAAGAAGCTTGGAGTGGTAAGAAATCTTCTGTTGATTACTTTAGAGTTTTCGTGTGTATTGCATACGTTCATATATATATATATATATATATATATATATTCCAGATACTAAAGATCAAAGTTGGATGATAAGAGCTTGAAATGTGTTTTGTTGGGTGTGAGTGAAGAATCAAAAGCCTTTAGACTTTACAATCCCATTACGGAGAAGATAGTGATCAGGAGAGATGTGGTGTTGCTGAAGAGGAATTATGGGATTGAAAAAGTAGTGATGAAGAAGAAGTTGAGCATGAGGAATATAAAAGGATGCAAAAAGGATATAAAAGCTTGTTATTTGAATAAGAGACTACAAAGCTTCACTTAAACCAAAAAGGATACAAACAAGGTGGTATACGGAGTGTCTCTCTCCCTCTTACCCTAGGAGGCGCCGCAAGTTTTCTTGGGCAGATGGATCTCAGTTCCGGTAATGATGGGTCCGGTCAAGCTCCAGGCGGTAGGGTGGGCGTTGCGTTTCTGGGTGCCTGGAGGCGTTGGGCAGCAGCAGTATGAGGTTGAGTTGGGAGGAACGAGGATAGCCTGGTGGGGGATTTGATGCGGTGGCGCGGGGCTGGAGATGGCCGGATGTTGACGACAGTGCGGTGATATCGCTGAGAGCCTCTAGACTCGATTTGTCTTGGGTGGTTTAATTCCGACCCGAGGGAGAGCGGTGCAGCAAGGTGGATGGAGTTGGAGGGCCGAGAAGCTGTTGCCGGTGTCGGAACGACATGGGTGGCGCCGACGGGAGGGGTACGTCGTGGTCGCTGCAACCTTCTAGGTAGATTTGGGCCCTGTCGGAAATTAGTGTTGGATCTGGGCCTTGGCTTGGGTCTGGGCTTTGCATCGGGCCTGGTCCTAAATTACTTTTATTTTATGTTGTATTGTTTATTTTATTTCGCTAAGATGCGGCTTTATGTCGCGAATAATACTGTGTCCCTTTGGTGTAGGGCAAAAATGGCCTAGTGCCGGTCTATGCACTATGTGTGTCTTATATGCTCTAGGTATTATCTCAAGACTTCTTCTATCTACTTAGGGCATCTCCAATAGGAGCTCCTATACCCTATAATTTAGGGGTCCTAAATTTTTTTGCCTCTCTAATAGTAAAAAACAGGGGTCCTATACCCTATAAATCCAGCTTCATGTTTTGCCGAAAATCCTACTTACTAATTCATTACATATTTACCTTACTCTTTAACATGCAATCCATATTCTTACATCCAAAAGCCAAATAAAGATAAAGAAAACGAATTGATCATGTAAATTATAAAACCAAACTTCAATCCAAACAATACATAGACATAAAGTTTGAAACCAATAATACATGCTAACTTCATAGACAAAGTTTAACATAACTACAAAGAAAGAATTACAAAACCGGTGTCCAAATATTGGATTAGGACATGCACTTTTCTGAAATTTGCAACGTTTAAACAAGTTAGAACATCATAAAGAAATCGAATGCAAGAATATATATTATTACAAGCCACGGCATTGGCGATTACAAAACACGTTTCAAACATTGGTACACAAACAAGATCGGCAACAAGAACTATACAATCGACAATGGTAGAGAATAAAAACCTCCATGATCATGTAATCTCTAAGTCTAATTTCTTTTAAAAATTTGTTCCAACTCTCGAAGTACGTGGAGCAGAGGAGATAACGATGCAATGGACTGATACAGCCCCCGGTAGTATCATGCTTTACCCGATATACCTCAAGAGTTCGAACCACACAAATATGTTTTATCTTTTGAAGAAAAATATATCACATCTGTCAAGTTATTTTCTAGCGTCTAAAGTGAGGTGACCTCTTTGGCAGGCAGGCGCCCTCGGTCCCCGGGCCCCTGGTAGCAGGATAGACTGCTGGATCCCGAGGCCGGGTGCTGGTGATCTGGTCCCGGGCCTTGGGCCGGCCCCTGGTACACTAGCTGCGGGTCTGTGGGCCTGCTGTAGCCCCTATGTGGCTATTGTCAACAGTTACTTAATCTATATTATTTTCAGCTAATGAGATCAATAATCCACGTATTGCAATTACATAGACCACCAATCTTTAAGCACATGAATTTAAAGAACAAGTCAAGAAAACCCTAAAATCAAATTAGCACATGTTTTGCCGAAAATCCTACTTACTAATTCATTACATATTTACCTTACTCTTTAACATGCAATCCATATTCTTACATCCAAAAGCCAAATAAAGATAAAGAAAACGAATTGATCATGTAAATTATAAAACCAAACTTCAATCAAAACAATACATAGACATAAAGTTTGAAACCAAGAATACATGCTAACTTCATAGATAAAGTTTAACATAACTACAAAGAAAGAATTACAAAACCGAAAGTGGGGAGTAGATCACACTTTTAGAACACCTTTCGAGCTTCACGTCGTGTGGATCTAATGGAAGGTGGATGGAGATGGGGCTGCTCGGCAGTAGGTGTGTCGGCAGGAATTTAAGGTGAGATGGTGGTGGTTCGGCTGGCTTTTGTGGTGGTGGAGGTAGGGTTTTCGGCTTGTAGTTTCTTTGTAGGATTCTTGGGGACTTTTGGTAGAGCTTTGGCTAGATTTTTACTTTGGAATGTGACAAGTTTTTCTGTGTAAAAGATGGCTATATATAGAGGAGAGAGATCTAGGGTTGCCGGCCAAGACAAGGGAAGAGTAGGTTTTCCTTTTCCTAGTTGGCTTATGTTTCCTTGTAGAATAATTATTGCATTCTTGGACTTCTTTTTCTGAATTTTCTTCATGTCATGGGCTTTATATCTTCATGGACTTCAAATGTGGGCTTGACAACTCCATTTGGTGAACTTGATCCATCAAAAAATGTCTCAAACGTCAAGAAGCAAAACCGGCAACAGCATGCTTGCCGATCGGCAAGCAATCCTAGTTCGGCTAGGAAATCTTCTTTTCTTCATGTTTTCCTCCTTTGTCTTGGCTCAATGTCTTTCTCTATCCTTCAATAAGCTTGGACAATCTTCAAGTATGCACTTGTACGCCAAAATGTCCATCGAAAACAGAAACAAAGGAAAAGAGGCAGAAACTTGCTGGAATCGGCTGGAATGACCTTGCTCCGGTAAAACTGGCATAACTCCCTTGTCGGAGCTCCGATTGATGCGATTCTAAGTCTCAGAGAAACTAGACACGTAGTGCTTCCTTTATATAAAAGGGATTGATCAAATTCCTTGTGAAACGTCGGGAATGAATTTTTGAAGTTGGGACACAGTCCCAGGAAAATTCCTGGAAGTCCCTGGTGATCTTTGCTCGGACTGCCAAGTTGCAGCCATCTTTTGAGTGACTTCCCGAACTCCAATTGATCTGAATTTTGGACACAAAACCCATTATCAGGCCAACAACATGCATACCAAATTTCAGCACATTTGAAAAATAACAAGTCAGTCAAACACAGCCTTCAAAATCACGAAAACAACATATTTTGCACTTTTTCCTCATATTTCTATACTTAGTCGTTTTTCTGAGAACTAAGCACATTTTTCCAAAACTCTTCCGAAATGACACTAAACTAAATTATGACTCTATCTTAGATAAATAAGGGTTAAACAAAGCATAACCGAGGGCGTAAACACATTAATATAGTCGCACATTGTGCTCCTATCACCTGCCTCACCATTGGCAGCAATTGTACTGGGAGACTCGTTCCGACATGGCAGTCCACCGGTCGAGTCCTCACATCATCATCTCATGCACTCGTCTGGGTTTCACCCCGCTCCACATTTATTGCATGGGCACCCCGGTTCTGCACCGCTGCGCCAGAGCCTCGACCCCTGCACCACAGCTCACGCTAGCACCTCACCTCCAGTCTCGTGAGCTCGGCCGCTCAGTCTATCAGCGCACCCTCCGGCCCGGTCCTGTCTAGCAATCACCTCGGCCAGCGGGTCACCCCAGATTCAGCAGGCCCGGTTCTGTCCAGCAATCACCTCGGCTAGCGGGTCACCCCAGATTCAACAGGCCCGGCTCTGTTCAGCAGCGGCACTGCCCGATCAAGCTTCAACGAGTCAGGACCGGTCAAACCCGAATCCTCCCTGGGCACCTGTGTAGCACGGAAGTGCCACCTTGCTTGCGTTTCGCGCTTCAGAAGCTGAAGCGAAGCGGAAGCGCGTCAGAAGCGCTCGGAAGCGTCCGGAAGCGCGCTTCCGAGAAAAGGAGGTTTTGGAAGCGCTGTGGAAGCGTGAGTTTCCGATTTGGAAGCGCGGCGGAAGCTTTGCACAAAAAACCCTAGAATTTCAATTCAAAAATTCTCCTTACCTGGGTTGAATCGGTTCAATTCCTTCCATAAAATTGACGAGCAGGCAGAGGCCTTCTATTTCCGACCGAAATCGGGTCAAACGGTGGCCGGAGGAGCGAGCTCCGGTTCGAGGCAGTCGAACCCTCTCCGCCTTTGTACGCCTAAACGGCGGCGAATCACGCCGCGCCACCACTACAGACTTGAAGAAGAGGCCGAGACGGTCCGAATGTGACCGGTGCGGCGGTCCAATTCGACTGGACGGCGGAGAAAGGAGGTCGGCGGCGGAGGTCGGTGCAGAGACTCGGGACCGAGTCGGGGAGGAAGGAAGAAAAGAAAAAGAGAGAAAGAAAAAAAAAGAAAAAAAAAAGTTAAATATATATTTTTTATTTATTAAAGTAAAAAAATTTATATATATATATATATATATATATATATATATATTGTTTTATTCCAACGCTTCCAAAACGTACCCGCTTCCAATTTTTTCTCGAAAAAAACGCTTCCGCGTTTCCAAACGCTTCGCTTCCACGTACCCGCCCCCGATTCCATGTAACTTAGCTGGGCACCCACCGCCGCTCCAGAACCCGGCACAGACAGTAGGATCAGAACCCGGCACCTCAGTACACCCCCAAGCAAGACCTAACACGGAGGACACTAGCATGGAAACATCAGTCCCGGCCAAGTCAAATCTCCAGCACGGACTTGGGGGACTACTACTGGGAGCACATCAGTAACACTCGAGCGGAGGGGTGGGACTCGGCATTCGAACGCCCGGTAAGAGCCCAATCTCACTTAGGGGCTTGGGGGACTGGTAGTAATAGGGGTGACTCGGTCACCACCTACGCTTGGCGGCACATGATGATTAACTCCCCAAGTAAGATTGCACTCTTACTCGGGAACTTGGGGGACTTGTTGGAGGTATATATGGTACACCGCCAAGCATGTTCGGTGACCTCGTGGACCGTGCAACCGGTGTCATAGGTCTTACTTCCGGCATCCAGCGGGTAGACCGCCACCCCGGCTACATTCTCAATGTCAGAGATCACCGGTGCCGCACCCGGAGGGCATGCTACCGGGCACCTGAAGTAGCCTCCAGAATAGGGAAATATGTAATAGTGTGTTTGCATCCCACATTGGAGAAGTAGTAGAGGTAGGAAGCCTCCTTCCTTATAAATAGACGGCTTCCCCCTTAGAGTTAGGGATCTTGGATACTTGCTACTCTTGGCATTTAACCACCACCGATGGCTTATTAGCCGGCTATAGTATATTCCAAGTGGACGTAGCCGTGCCCTCCGATGGCACGGTGAACCACTATATATCATTGTGTTCATGTTCTACCTTTATTATTGTGCTTCTGTCAGGCCTACGGGTTTGTGCGGAAACAATGAGGCCTACTTTGGGGATCCAATTAAGCCGCCCCAGAGCAAGCCTGAAATGCTAAAAATATATCTATAACAAAAGTCTAATGAACAAACCCCATTATCGGACGTCCGTGGTGCGTCTTAATTTTTTATGTAATTGATTTTATTTTTAATTTTATTCCAAAAAACAAAAATAAAAAACAAAAACGCTCTAGTTAAGTTACAAGCTGAAAACATGAACTCAATATTACTTATTCATATTCTTTTCAATTTTCATAAGAACTTGTTACTTATTCATTATTATGCATAACGAATTTTTATTTTCGATAAAAAGAAAGACAACACATTCATCCCTCTTTGGGCCACAAATAACAATAAGACTCTTGGCGATCGAAGTTGTACAAGCATGGTCCTGATGGTATTATACTCCAAGTACAATTTCTACATCTATCCCTGTCGTGGTTGTAAATCTGCGCATCGTGAGATCCACCATTCCACTGAAAACTGCATGTAAAAATTGTAGTTCGAATAACACTTGGTCGGAAACTGAACTGAAACGAGCCATGAATGGGGAGGGCATGTGTTCCCAGATCATCATCTCTTGACCAGCAATGAAGGTTCAGGACCAATCCTTGACCCAGCTCATTAGAGATCTTAACATGTACCCTACCGAAAAATACAGCTGTGGATATAGTTAGGTGAAAGAAAATGAGCACCAGCAGGAATTCAATTTTAACAATGGACGACGACATGGTTATTCGAAGAGTTTCTTTCTCTTCTCAACAGTTAAAGGACGGAGAAGCACATTCATATCAAGCTAATTAATTCATTTTATAACAGTTCAACAGATTCTGTATTTAATTAAAGTAAATTAAATACAATGGTATATTGATGTGGTTCAATTCATTTGAAAAAAAAAATACGCACATAAACGTAAAATTGAGAAATTTTGGTTTGTTCTCAAGTTCAAATATCATTTTTATCAGTTGTTTTTTTAGTAGAAACAGCGGACAATAACGTATTCTAATCACAAATTTATGAGAAATGACTTGTAATCATTTTTGTTTTACCATCATCTCGACCTCATTTCTACTACAGTATGTCAGTATTTGCAAAACTTATTCAATGCTTGAGTCAAAAACAATTCAAAAACTACACCACCACAGTTTGACACGTGGATAGAAGTAAACTAATGAGATTCAACGGAGTTAAACAACGTCAAGTCCGGCGAGTGAGGCATGAGCTCCCAAGACGACAACTACATGGTTTGCCTTTTTGTGTCCTTTTCTTCCTGATGCGTCCTCTTACCTCCAATTTTCTATAACTATGTGTCATTACCCATTTCATCCTTCTACCATCCCAGAAAAAGGGAGGGTATCAATTCGGGTTCAAAACGGAAAATCAAGAACTCTAGCGCAAGTGAACCGACAAGTGAAATATGCAATCTCAACCATTCCTTTAGTCACCAACTATTCACATAACCCTAATGTTTGAGGGGTGGGTGAAGATGAAGTTGTAAATACTATAATTAAAGCAGATTGGAGAGTAACCAAAATTAGCACAATTAGCAACAATAAAAATCACAAAAAAAAAATGCCAATAAAGGCGGCGTTCATTATACTCAACCATTGAGGCATCAAGGGACACTAATGCAATTGAATAACTGACAACGTATATGACTTGCACACTATTAGTGCAAATGCACCTTGGTGTGTGGAACCGCTTCCTTTATGAAATGTGTGACTTTTCTCCCATGAAGAGGAGAATAAGCATTAGTAGTGCCTCAGACGCACATGTTTCTTTTAAAATAAAATAAAAAATTACTCGCGTACCCTTACATATGTCAGTAAAGTGTTCACAGTAACAAATTGATGATGCATGCTAAGTAGAAATGACAAATTGTTGATGTTGCATGCTAAGTTTCCATTGCTTTACATTTTTTTTTACTTTTTTTTTATCATACAAACAACTCAAATATAATAACTAGCCTATTGTGAGTCGAACTCACGATCTCCCACTTATAAAAGGGAGACTGACGTCACTAGACCAAATAGTAATGAGACCTACTTTGATTTAGTTTTTATTATATTTAATTTAGACTGTTCTACGAGTTTCCCTTTTTTTCTTTTTCTTTTTTTAATT
The DNA here is from genome assembly GCA_963682095.1 of Potentilla sterilis. Taxonomy (NCBI): domain Eukaryota; kingdom Viridiplantae; phylum Streptophyta; class Magnoliopsida; order Rosales; family Rosaceae; genus Potentilla; species Potentilla sterilis. The sequence continues at coordinate 48,983,690 of OY821758.1, read as the reverse complement.
TAGAGTTTTTGGGTGTATAGTAAAATCTCCCTTTACTTTGCAATATTCCTTTGAACATCAAAAAAGAATAAATTGGGCTGTCTAATTTGTTTACTGATCTAGAGCACATATCACATAGTCTAATTTAGTCCTTTTTGTTTACTACTTCCTTAGTTGACGCACCCAATAATGAACTCGGGTTAGAGATTAAACGATCTTAGTTAATTTCGGTTTACCTACTTCAATTATAAGTACAAATGTCGTGTCAGTGCCTAACGTATCTTTTAATTTCATCAATAACAACAATATGGTTTAAGCTAGAGATTGAAAGGAATGATATAGTTTTTAGATGATTGCAACCTAATCCTCTTTCTGTTGCCTTGACTACATCAAATTTGATTGCTGCTAATTCAGATTATAGTGCAACTACTACTAGACCTAATAATTGAAACACTTTGTCCACAATTAAGTGGGAGCCTCCTGCTAGTACTTGTGCAAATAATAACTTTGATGGCTATGTTTAGAGGAATTATGCTATCAGGGGTTTTATCATTCAAAATTCGGATGGTAGACCGATCCTTGCAGCTTCGTGTAGCATTGGAGAGACTCTAGTGCTTGTTGATGAAGCCAGTGCTCTAAGGGACAGTCTTATTGCAGCTTGACAAAAAGGGTTTACAAGAGTGCAGGTCAAAAGAGATTTAAAGTTGGTTATCGGTGCAGCCAATGGCGTTGAATAACGCAACTCGAAGTTATATTTTGAGTGTATTAGTTTTACTCACAGTTTTAGAGAAACTAACTTTGTGGTTGGTGTTATCGGTGGCCTTGGTCATATAATGTCCTCTTTATGGGTTGATAGGGTGCCTGTAGTAGCTTTAAGAATGGTGCTTTTTGTAAACGTTGGTTACCTTAGGGATTTATTATGCTTATATTTTTTTTTCCCAAAAATAAAATTTCCTGTTACGCTCTTAAGAAAAGAATGCAAACAAAACCCTATTGGGATTAGAAAAAAAAAAAAAAAGGAAAGAATGTACATTGTACGAGAAATCAGACAAACGAGTTCACAACTCTGGTCTCTAGGTTGGGTTTTGGGGTCAATCTGATGTCGGCGCATTGGGTTCTCCGCTGCGGCGTATATATGTATATTTCTCTTCGTCTCAGACTTGTTGAAGTCGTCACACGCAACCAAACACTTTGAAGTTTGAACGATGTCGGACGCTCTCCCCATTCGGCTTCAGCAACGAGAAGTTCTCACCGGTACCGCACTCTCTTCTGGCGATATCATCAACATCCTCGCCTGGCTGCCGCCCAAATCGCTACTCCGTTTTCGGGCTACTTCCAAAGCATGGCGGGACTTGATCTCGGATCCTTATAGCATAAAAAAACACCTCAGCTGCATCAACACCAAAGTCATCTCAAGCTACTCCCTCATCAGATATCATGATTTCAGCTCCAAAAAGCACGAATCAATATTGGAGTGGTTAAAAGATAACAATGATGCTCCTCTTCCTATCAGAACCCTTCATTTTCCGCTACTGGCTACTCCTGACAATATTGGCATTCCTTTTATGGAAATAGTTGGTAGTTCCAATGGATTGATTTGTCTATCACTTGATCATGATCAGTACTACATGTTATGGAATCCTTGTACGGGAGAATCACGGGTCCTACTACTATATATGTCCCATTCAAAAAAAAAAGTTGAAAAACATTACCAAGAAAACTTCTCATACAAATAAATTACAAACACTGAAGAAATTGAGAATTAGGAAGTCTCAACCTATCTAGCTCTATCATAAAAAGAACGAAAAAATTGCAGAGGTGAATCCCAACAAGTTATACAAGAAGATGATGTGCAAAACTTTCAAGAGAATCAACTATTTCATTTCAATCTTGATATATATGAGAGAAGAAAAAATGCATCATTGAAATTGGGTGTAGACAAGTCTTCCACAACATAAAAAGCTGGCAAGGAGCTAGCATTATCGGAGAACGTATAAAGTCGAGAACAAAAAACATAATTTCAATCTCTTACCGAAGATGTTTAGTTGCCTTAATAACTGTCATTACATCTACTCACATCCACTACACTTATTTTCTAAAAGACTTTGTTACCGATATTCATGCAGACGACTATCCACTGATGAGCTCGATGATACTTCTCAAATATCTTTGGCTGCGATCAAATTGATCCAACTCAAAGCATCAATAAATACAAATGTAGAATATAATGGTGAAGGAGACAAAACAAGTGAATTAAGAAATATATTTCATGAACTGCTCATGAGTTTATGAAATACATAAGGATTAAATGATTTAAGAAGACCTCACAAATATAAATATTAAGATGTCGTTGATGAGGTGTACTACTTTTGCAATATCATGAAACACATTTGCAACAGGCATCTCTAGATAATAATAAGATGCAAACTAAAACTGAAAATTTTACAAACATATGGTGAGAAGTTGAAAAAAAGAGATTTTTTTTTTTTTTTTTCCAGTTTAAAGATGAAGTTTATGATATGCTACACTTACCTTGTTCCATATATATCACGTGTGTTGGAAAATTTAGTATCAATTTATCACTTTTTTAAATCTAATGGATGAACGTCCAATACCATTTGGTCTAGTGATATAGTCTCTCCTTGTGAAGTGCGACATTGTGAGTTTGACTCACCTAAGATTCGTTGTAGCATTATAGTTGTTGGCCTAAGTAAAAAAATTTAATGGCTGAACAATTGATCTTGAAGAATCTTCCACGATTTGTCTCTTTATTTTTAGTATTTATCGGATTTTATTTATCTATTGTATGTCATTGTTCAAAGATATATATATATATATACACGCATAATTATAAAGTACAATCTTCTATTGTACATGAAATTGAGGTTCAGATTATTAAACAACGACAAACGTGTCATGTAGTCAACTATTGTACCGATATTATCCCAATATGACCACCCATAGTGTTTGGTTTTAAACACAACAAGTCTCGGTAAAATTGTGTTAAAAATAGTTTTATACACAAAGACTTCGGTACAATTGTGAGCTTTCCTTTCATATGTTTGGTAACATAAGGAAAGTGTAACATAAGGAAAGTTAGTAGGAAAGTTGTAAAAAAAAAAATGTAATTAATGTAATAAAATAATAGTTGTGAGTAATAAATGCAAGTAATTGATGAGGGAAGTTGGTTCCTTAGGTGTATGGAAGGAACTACTTTTCCCCTCATTTTTCCTTAATGTAGGAAACTTGTTCCTTTCTTTTGTACATACCAAACAAGAGAAATGAATGAATTTCCTTTCCCAAACGTACTCTCAATTACGCGAAACAAACGAGGCCTAACATACAGTCTAATGACATGGCTGAGGTAAGTCAAATTTTAGAAGATTGCTGGAATTGATGCTTTCTTTTGATTGTATTTATATCAACATGTTTATCATGAAGCAAATAGTGTTGCAAATAGGTTAGCACACTTTGCTAGTTTGGGTCAAGTAGTGGAGCTTCAATTAGGTGGGGTTCCTTTATTTATTTATGATATCCTCTATGAGGATTAATGTTTTAGATTTGACACGAGGTTATGGTATTAGATTTGACGATGTGGTGTTAGCCCAGTGGTTGGGGCACCCACTACCTATGTACGAAGTCATGGGTTCGAGTCACCATGGAGGTATGAGTGAAATCATTTGATCATCACTACCAGAAAAGGCGTCATAGCCGACGACGCCATCTCGTCGGCCGTTTCCATTAATTCGTCGGCTATAGTCATAGCCGACGAAGTATCGTCGGCTATTATCTCGTCGGGATTGCTCCGTCGGCTATAGTATAGCCGACGACACACGGGGTAAGTCGTCGGCTTATGAAACACCAGGTATAGCCGACGAAAAAAGCGTCGTCGGCTATACTTCGAACATTGCCGACGAGAAGATCGTCGGCTTTAACAATTACGTAACTGCCCCTAACCCGAAGTATAGCCGACGACACTATCGTCGGCTATACGTCCGTTTTAGCCGACGACACTATCGTCGGCCATAACAATCGCCGGTACCAGGAACGGCTTTTTTTTGCCTGAAGCCGGGAGGGTATAGCCGACGACATATGTCATTTTCGTCGGCTATAACAGTTATAGCCGACGAAATTTGGTAAAAATCGTCGGCTATAGCACTTATAGCCGACGAAATAATGCCAATATCGTCGGCTATAACCCCTAAATATTTAAAAAAATTAAAAAATTTAACTCGGGCCCAATTTCTCTTCGTCTTCGGGGGCTGCAGAAAATGCACAAACAAACATCCAAATATCCAACAAATATCCACATCAATCCATCCCTAATATCCTACATACTGTACAAATTAACCCACTATATCTACTCATCATCACCCCCTAAACGCGTAGCGTCGTCGACCGGATCGTTCGAGTTCCGGTGGCTATGGCTGTCCTGATCGGCTGGCGTACTCCGATGCGGGGGGGGAGTGGGGACGACGAACTGGGGCATCTGTGGCGGAGGCGGGGGCTGGAGTCCAGCCTGCTGGGCCTCCCAAGACTGCTGCATCCATCGGTACATCTCCGCCACAGATGCGTCTCTGGCCTGCTGCGCCGAAGCCTCCGCGGCCCTCGCCAACTCCGCCTGCTGGAGCGCCTCCACCGCCCTCGCCAACTCCGCCTGAGTCCTCTGCAGCTGCGTCTGCAAGTCTCCTCTCGTCGAAGCCGCACGCTGCGTGCTGGGATTGGCCGGCGTGAACTTGAGAACCCCATCTCCCGCCGCGCCTAGGCCTCTCTGGTAGAAGTAGTTGTTCCCCGTCTCTACCGCCGCGTGCATGATCTGAGAGGCCAAGCGCGGCTCAAGGGTGTCGATCGTGGAGGCAAACTCCGCGATCGCCTCGTCGGACGCCCCGTCTCCCAGAGTGTCTCGCGCGATCCCGAAGGTGATCGCGTCGGTCTCCGCATCTATTTCCGCCTAATTGACAAGAAAATATAATAAACGAATTAAAAAATATATATATAAATTAATTTCATGAAACACTTTTATTGAAGATGGACGAATACTTACCACTTGGTCGGGACGCCCCGGATACATCTGCGCATGAATCCACGACAACGGCCTCAGCGGTCGGTCCCTCCTCGCCATCTCTGCCCACTGCCTCCAGGAGCGGGCGCCGCCGTGGTGGGGGTGCTCGTTCCTCCTGCGGTTGTCGCTGTTCGTCCGCGAGATTTTCTGTATTATAACAACAAACATATAAACGCAAATATAAATTAGTAACTAAATTAAAATATTAGGAACTAACCAAAATAAAATTAATAACTAATTTAGTTACTAACTAATTTAATTTAATTAGTAACTACTTAACTAACTAATTTAATTAGTAACTACTTAACTAACTAATTTAATTTAGTAACTAACTAACTTACTAACTACCTAATTTTATTTAATTTAATTTAATTTAATTTAGTAACGAACTAACTAACTATGTAACTAACCAACTGACTTAATTTAATAACTAATAACTAACTAACTAACTAATTAATTGAATTAAGTAACTACATAATTTAATTATTAAATAACATTAAAAAGTTATATACTACCAGGCTAAATTTTCTTACCGAGACCCTGTCGCTCCCGAAGTAGGCTACCAGCCATAGCCACTCGTACTCCCTGTACCGGAACTCGTGGGGGGTTGCAGCTCGCCCCAAGCGCTGCTCCACATGGTACGTCCTGTAGTGCGTGGACAGCTCGTTCTTCCACTCGGAGTACCTATATTAACAGAACACAACTGTTAGATATATTCGTACACTGCCAATAAATATATTTATACAAAAAAAAGCAAAACACATAACCTGTTCTTCAGCTGCTCGTCTCTCCACCAGTCCAAGGTAGGATGGACTCTAAACCATTGCTGCAACATTATAAATTAATTAGAAAATATTTTTATATAGTTATAAGGACTGAATTCATAATTGTTTATTTTCTATAATAAAAATCATATTTAACTCACCGACAGTGCATTGTACACTCGCGCCTTGATCTCATCGGGCACAGAGCCCCAGTCGGGCCACAACAGTGGGACCCTGTCCCGCACGAGCATGCCCGTCGCGTTGATGTACTTGGTGGTGGTGTCTCTCCGCTCAATCGGGCGTCCATCCTCACCGGGACCGGGCAGGATCTCTCTGATCCCACCGGCCAGCTCCCTCTCCAGGGTCGACATGTTCGCTGGCCCTCTGGTCCGTCTCGTCCCCGCGGGTTTATTGACGAGGACGCCTGTTTCATAATTAAAATGAATACATAGTTAAATAATTATGTAAACTAACTAATTAAATAATTAATTAAACAATCTAAATAATTAATTAAACTAACCAATTACCTGCGTCGTTGTACTGCTTGTCCTTCTCACGAACGGCCCACAGGCCGCGGCAGTCCTCTGAGTCGAAAGGACTGTAGAAGTAGGCCTCCTCCCAGGGAATCTCGTGGGGCCGGTCGTGCCTCCAAATCTGCCTCCCCCTAGCGTCGTACTCAGGGATGGCAGGGAGGAACTGGACCATGTACATCCCCGATGGCGGAGACATACGGGGCGTGGACCCTGAGGGGCCTGCTCCCCCTGACGGTGGGCCCCGTAGCTGTGGATGATGTCGCTGTGGGGGGACAGGGAGCATCTCTGGAGGGTCCAGATCGGCGCGCGGTGGGGTCGGCTGCCGATCCTGGAACAGTGCTGAAGTGCACTGGGGTCTGGTGGCTCTGCGTCCTCCTCCGACACTCGAGTCAGGGCCCGCTCCCGTCGACTCATACGAGGAGCCCCCACGTGGATCGCTCGGGGTCAATCCCATCAACGTCTCCTCTCGTCGACTCAAAGGCCGGCCTAGGCCCCGACGACCGCTGGATCCGCTCCCCCCACGGCTGGATCCTGCCTGAGCGTCGGGGTCGCTCTCGGTCCGTCTGCCAAGCCATCGGTCTACAAAGCGCCGGTTTCCTGCACAATTAGTATATAAATTCCATAAATTGCACAAAAATTCCACAAAACAAAATTAAAAACATCATTCAATGTATATATACCTAATTATATATATACGTACCTAAATATATTTATACCTAATTATATATATATATTCCGAAATATAACACAAAATTCCTTAAATTTCACAAAAAAATAAAAAACTTTTTTAAATATATATACACCTAATTATATATATACATAACTATATTTATACCTAATTATATATATATATATATATATATATATTCCGAAAAATATATATATATATATCGTCATAAAAATGAAAAAAAATATTTATACCTAATTATATATAAATTAGTATATAAATTAGTATACTAGTATATAAATTCAACAAAATTCCACAATTAGTATATAAAAACCGTAAATTTAACAAAAAATCCACAAAATTAGTATATAAATTCCACAAAATTAACAAATTTAACAAAAAATCCACACAATTCCATAAATTTCACAAAAACCCTAAATTCCACAAAAAATTCACAAAAACCCTAAAATTCACAAAATTCGACAAAATTAATAAAAACCCTAAATGAGGCTCGATCGGGACTACCTGACATGGTGGTGCAGTCTGGACGAGGACCGGTGGTGCGGTGCGGCGGCGACGGCGACGGCGGCGACGGCGGCAGGGGCGGCTGCGGCAGGGGCAGCTGCGGCTACGGGCGGCTGCAGCAGGGGCGGCAGGGGCGGGCAGGGGCGGCTGCGGCAGGGGCGGGTAGGGGCGGCTGCGGCAGGGGCGGGTAGGGCGGCTCGGGGCGGCTCCGGCAGCGGCTTTCGGGTCGGGGAGGGCTCGGGAAGGAGGGGGCCGGGGCGGGGAGGTATCGGGTGGGGCCGGGGAGGGTCGATCGGCGTCGGGGAGGCTCCGTCGTGGTCGGTCGGCGTCGGGGAGGGGTGGGGAACGATTGGGAAATTTGGGTTCTAAGCAGAAAATGAGGGAGAGGCGCCTAGGGCTCGGTTTAAATCGAAGGACTATAGCCGACGATTTAATTTTAATTCGTCGGGTATAGTCATAGCCGACGAAATTCGTCGGCTATACTCTTACGGGCCGGGCCAAAATCCGGGCCGGGCCGGAGTTGGGCTTTGCGGGCCGATTATAGCCGACGAAGTTAAGTATCTCGTCGGCTATAATATGAATGTCGTCGGCTATACTATGAATCTCGTCGGCTATACTATAAGCTCTCACCAGCCGTCAGATCTCGCCCATCCAACGGCGGACAATGAAACGGCGCGGATCGCAAGAGTTTAGCCGACAAAGTTAAGTATTTCGTCGGCTATTCCCTGGTCAACTTTTGGTCAAACCTCGAAACGCTTTAAAACGGCAATTGGCCCGTCTAAATGACGTTTTTTGGCCTGACCTTCAACAGAGAATAGTTTCAAATCGATGCGACGCAACTAACCGTATAAAAATTTTCCTCCAAAAATTTACCGACCGTCAGGCTACCCATAGGAAAACGGAAGTAAAAAACACCTAATCGCAACATTCGGCACACAGATTTTGTCGGAATCTTCCCATTTTTCAACCGTAGTCGTATTTCAATATTTCGGTCGTATCTTATTTCACGACACTTTTGCATTTGAACGGTCTACGTATAGCAACTATTTGAAACTATACATTCACTTAAACACTTAGTAAATAAGTTAAGGAATATTAGTGCATATGTTCCGATTTCGAATCTAAAAGTTTGGAAAATCTATTCCAACCGTCAGATATCACCGTTAAGATTAAATACATGTAGGAAAAAAAATCCAACTACATCTGACAACGTTAAAGGCTCGATCGGGACGGTCAAACTGCATGGTCAAACCTCGAAACGCTTTAAAACGGCAATTGGCCCGTCTAAATGACGTTTTTTGGCCTGACCTTCAACAGAGAATAGTTTCAAATCGATGCGACGCAACTAACCGTATAAAAATTTTCCTCCAAAAATTTACCGTCCGTCAGGCTACCCATAGGAAAACGGAAGTAAAAAACACCTAATCGCAACATTCGGCACACAGATTTTGTCGGAATCTTCCCAGTTTTCAACCGTAGTCGTATTTCAATATTTCGGTCGTATCTTATTTCACGACACTTTTGCATTTGAACGGTCTACGTATAGCAACTATTTGAAACTATACATTCACTTAAACACTTAGTAAATAAGTTAAGGAATATTAGTGCATATGTTCCGATTTCGAATCTAAAAGTTTGGAAAATCTATTCCAACCGTCAGATATCACCGTTAAGATTAAATACATGTAGGAAAAAAAATCCAACTACATCTGACAACGTTAAAGGCTCGATCGGGACGGTCAAACTGCATGGTCAAACCTCGAAACGCTTTAAAACGGCAATTGGCCCGTCTAAATGACGTTTTTTGGCCTGACCTTCAACAGAGAATAGTTTCAAATCGATGCGACGCAACTAACCGTATAAAAATTTTCCTCCAAAAATTTACCGACCGTCTGACTACCCATAGGAAAACGGAAGTAAAAAACACCTAATCGCAACATTCGGCACACAGATTTTGTCGGAATCTTCCCATTTTTCAACCGTAGTCGTATTTCAATATTTCGGTCGTATCTTATTTTACGACACTTTTGCATTTGAACGGTCTACGTATGGTTTCGGTCAATATACTTTAGCCGACGACTTGCAAGTCGTCGGCTACAGTATGGGCATTATAGCCGACGAATTGCAAGTCGTCGGCTATAACCAAAAACTTTTCGTCGGCTATAACTGTTATAGCCGACGAATACCATTCTCGTCGGCTATAACCAAAAACGTTTCGTCGGCTATAGTTATAGCCGACGAGTTGTCGGCAGTCGTCGGCTATAATATTATAGCCGACGATGTGGCCGACGAAATAGTAGTTCGTCGGCTATAAGGGGTTATAGCCGACGAGGTACTATTTCGTCGGCCGTTTTTTCCCATATCGTCGGCTATAACCCCTTTTCTGGTAGTGCATCTTTTAAAGGAAAAAAGAAGAGAAAAAAAAAATGTCTTCCTCGCTGTCTTACTTGTTGAATAACAACAACAATAGGCAAGACACTCAATGCTAATCATGTTCTTTAAACAACAACAACAAAAAAACTAATTCCTTTTTTTCTTTTTTCACAATTACAACTAACTAATTCCAAATAGATAAGAAGCTGAAAATTAACACATAACGCTCTTATTAGAAAATGAAAATTTCACTTATTATTGCTAACCAATTGCAAATAGATTAGGAGAACCATATAACATAATCGAACTTTTCCATCAAGATATATATGTAACCACAAAGAAACAACGACCAATATTCATTATGGCCAGTAATGACAAATAAGATCCTGAGCATCGAAGTCGTGCAAGCATGGTCTTGGTGGAGTAATAATCCACGAACAATTTTTACAAGTATCACGGATTAACTAATAATCCACTAGAATGCACGGACACGTGAAAATAGGCCCGTATTCCGTATTTGACACGGATACAGATACGATACGTCGAAATACGTTAAAATACGCTCGGACACGATCGTACTTTGGACACGATCTGGACACGCCGTATTTGTCAAGGACACGTACGTGTCTGGGTTGGACACGAAAATAAATATAATACGTGGGGGCATATTGGACATTTGGCATCTCAAAACCTGAATTAACCAAATCAGTCGCATTCTTCCTTCCTTCTTCGCGTGAGCCTGTTCTTCCTTCTTTGCTTCAGACCTTCACACAAATCTCCACCGCCGTCGAGTAATCATCATCGTGCCATCGCAGTCGCGCCGTCTCGCTGTCGCCGTCCTTCCATCGCGCCATCGCGGTCCCTCCGTCCCTCCATCGCGCCATCACGCCATCGCGCCATCGCCGTCCCTCCGTCCCTCCATCGCTCCAACGCTCGCCGTCCCTCAATCCTACCACTAGCGTCGTTGCCGTCCCTCCATCGCGTCGTCGCGCCGTCTCCGTGGGTTACTGACTTACTGGGTCATTGCAGACTTACCGTCTCCGTCGCGCCGTCGCGCCGTCTTCGCACCATCGTCTGAGATTCTTGCAGCTGCTAGTGGGTCATTGCCTCATTGGGTATGTACTATGTATTGAACTTTCACAGTGTATTGAATTTTCACCAGAAATGGTCATGTTGCTGCTACTGTGATATATTGAATTTTCTGGATTTTCACCAGAAATGGTCTTGTTGCTGCTACTGTGATATATTGAATTTACATTAGTTGCTGTAAGACCTTGATCTGAAAGTTGATAAAATCAACCACTTATATAAACTATAAAGAAATGCACGTTGATTAAGTACCTACTTGGCCTGGGAATTGTTTAATTTTCCATCTAATTAAGTTGATAAAGATTAAGAATCTCCTCTTGATTTTTTGGGTCAATGAGGTTCAAGCTTCTTCATTGGATGACAGAGTCTCTTCCCCCACTTGATTTTTTGGGTCAATGAGCTTCAAGCATCCACTATATATATATATATATATATATATATATATATACCAATTCAAATTACAGAGAATATTTTGTTTAATGGCTTACTGCTTAGTTTGATGACTTTGATCATATAATTCATATCATGTTATTTGTTGTTTTTTTTTTAGAAACTATGAGTTCCGGAGGATCCACTCCTATTAGTTCCAGCATCGGCTCTGTTAATGCCGGTTCTAGTAGTGGAGATGGAGCTACTAAATGTGATCCAAGTTTAGGAGATGATAAAACTCCGTTATGGATATATGTGAAGAAGATTAGCAAACCTCCACGGGGAGGTAATTGGAGGTGGCAGTGCAATTTTTGCAAGTTGTTCTACAACGGGTCATACACCAGAGTTCGTAGTCATTTGCTGAAAGAAGGAATAGGTGGAGTGGCATCTTGCACTAAGGTTAATCCTGATGCATATGCTAAAATGTTCAAGTTGGTGAATGAGTGCAAAAGGAGAGTAGAAAATGCAGCTGCTAGACAAGTTCCTCTACCATCATCAAGACAAAAAAAAGGGAATCCTACCACTAGCAGCATTAGGATGAGTACTTATCATGCCTATACGCAAGAACCTACAACATCTGACATGGAGAAGAAGAGGAAAACAAGTGGTGGTGCCCTTGCAAAATCTTGGAATAACTCGGCTAGAGAGGAATGTGATGGTGAGGTTGCAAGGATGTTCTACACCGGTGGCCTATCATTCAACCTTGCAAGAAATCCACACTACCGGATGTCTTATGTTCGTGCTTCCACTCTTCCAGGCTATGTACCACCACGTTACAATGCTTTAAGAACCACACTTCTTGCAAAGGAAAAAAAGAACATTGAGAAGCATTTAGAGCCAATTAAGCATACATGGAGGGATAAGGGTGTAAGTATATAGTGATGGTTGGTCCGATGCACAGAGAAGGTCTTTGATTAATGTGATAGCTACATGTGAGCGTGGTCCAATGATGTTGAGAGCAATAAATTATGAGGGAGAATACAAGGACCATCAATTGATTGCAAATTTGATTATTGATTCAATCAAGGAAGTTGGCCATGAAAATGTTGTGCAAGTGATTATGGACAATGCTCCCGTTTGTTCAAAGGCGGGTAATGTGATAGCAAGTAAGTATCCTACTATCTTTTGGACATCATGTGTAGTTCATACTTTGAATCTTGCTTTGAAGAACATTTGCACACCTTCTCAAATTGTGAGCAATATGGATGTGTATGATGCATGTTCTTGGATACAACCAATAGCGGAGGATGTAAGTTTTATTAAAAACTTCATTATGAATCATGGAATGAGATTGGTTATGTTTAATGATCATTGCAATTTGAAGTTGCTTTCGGTTGCTCCAACAAGGTTTGCTTCTACAGTTATTATGTTTAAGAGATTTAAGACAATCTAGAATGGTTTACAACAAATGGTGATTAGTACAAAGTGGGATGACTATAGAGAAGATGACTATAGGAGGGCAAGTTCGGTGAAGGAGAAGTTGTTGAATGAGTTATTTTGGGATGATATCGACTACATCCTTTCTTTTACGGAGCCTATATATGAAATGATTAGGAGAGCGGATACGGATAAACCTTGTCTTCATTTGGTGTATGAGTGGTGGGATAGTATGATTCAAACAGTGAAGAAGGCTATCTATAGGAAGGAAAGAAAGCAACCGGATCTAGAATCTCTATTTTGGAATGCGGTATGTAAAGTTTTAATGTCTCGTTGGACCAAGAGCAATACGGCCCTCCATTGCTTGGCACATTCTTTGAATCCCAAGTAAGTTGTTCTTTTATTTCTATCAATTGCTTTATTATATTGGATAGTGAATCTAATTGAATATTTTTATATTTATTTCATATAAACCATACTTATTCATATACATGAATTTATTTAATTAATTAGGTACTATAGCGGGGAATGGCTTAATGAAGAACCTAGTCGTGTTGCTCCTCATAAAGATAAAGACATTACAAATGAAAGGAGAAGTTGTCTCATTCGGTACTTTGCCAATGAGGATGAAAGAAGAAATGTTAACATAGAATTTGACAATTTTTCTATGTGTATGGCTCAATTTGGAAATGGAGATGCAATAAAGGATAGGTCTTTATTGGAGCCACTTACATGGTGGGCGGTCCATGGATCTTCGGCACCAATTCTTCAAGGCATAGCCTTCAAGCTTCTAGGTCAACCATGTTCTTCCTTATGTTGTGAAAGAAATTGGAGTACTTACAATTTCATTCACTCTTTGAAAAGGAACAAGATAACACCACAAAGAGCTCAAGATTTGGTATTTGTGCATACCAATCTTCGTCTCTTAGCAAGGCAAAGCCCCAAGTACAATGAAAGTTGCTCTAAAATGTGGGATATTGGAGGTGATGAATTTGATTCATTGGAGAACTCTAATGTTGGAAGACTTGAGATCGCCGAACTCTCACTTGATGAACCACAATTGGAGGGAGTTTTGTTTGATGATGATGATATATTGAAAAAAAGAGAGAGAATCATGTCATTGATATGGTTCTACATCAGTTCACTAATTGCAAATCATGCAATTATATGGTCAATGTATACAAGAGATACATGGAAGAAGATAAGAGTATATCCTCATGATTACGGATTAAAGCAAAAGATAACTTGCGATAAATATGAAGCATATGACTTCAATTTCATAGTTAAAGTGACTACAAATCCGTTTATTTTGTGAAGGCATAGACCTCACATGTGTGACTAATGATAGTTAGTCGTTACACTTTTTATGGTCAAGACTTCGATGTAACCGTTGGCATTTAATCTTAATTCTCTCACATTGTTCAAGTAAGTGAACATACGAGAATTTTATGATGCACACATGGTTCGATTCCCTAAACAGCTATATGTGAATGCAATGTATCGCATTATACATTTGCATGCCATGTTGATAAGAGTTCACCAATCTAATTGGTGATGCTAACTCGAAAATCACAAAGATAAACGAGCGTATGCTTGTTAAGAAACAAATAGACATGCTTGCGTACATGTACGGATGCATGCACATTGCCCGGCCTCGTCTTCGGCACTCTTGCGCACACCGAAGCTCGCCTTGCCTAGCCTCGGTTTCGGCCTTGGCTTGGCTTGCGCGCCGCTTGGCCAACAGCTCAGCCACAACCACATGTTGCCACCGCCTCGGTCTCCGGACCTTACCTGACACAACGGACTGCCTAGCCTCGCCCAGGCCTCGGCTCCGGCGTTGGCCTGCACACGGCCCGACCCGCAGCTCTCTAGGCCCCATAAGTCCATGCACTCACCCCGACACGTCTTGGTTTCAGCCTATGCATGCCTCCGACCATTTTGCATGGCCTCGGCCTCGTTAGGGCCTTGCTTTATGTCTCGGTAAGCCTTAGCCTCGGCCTCGGCTAGCCATCGGCAACCCGCATGACCTCGACTCCAACATCAAGCCTCGGCCCTATAGGCCTTTGTCTTTGCCTCGACACGCCTTGGTTTTGGCCTTGGCGTGCCTTGGCATTTGCTCGACCTCGGCCGGCCCGTGCACTACCTCAGCTTCGGCCTTGGCAACGTTGCACCCGCCTATACATGACCCGGCCTTTATCTTGCCTTGCTTCGGCTTGGCTTCCACTCAAGCTTGCTTCAGCCTCAGATAGCTAGCTCATGGCCTCGGTCCTTAATACTCAATTTTTAGACATTTATGTCTATATAGTATTGATGTTGCTCATTTGGTTGTTTTCCGGCTCTATTTTTTTAGCGTTAACGGATGTATTTACTACGCCTTTAAGCATGCCTATATTTTATCATGTGATACTACACGCCATGTGACACACTTTATAGGAATTGAGTATATATTCTGGTTTATATGACTTGGCATAAAATCTTGTCTCTACACTCTTATATATGAATGTATCATAGAGACATTGAGTGTGTAACAATTCTTCATGGACTTCATAAATCCATTGTGACTATGATGACTAGATCATCACATGTAATCATAATGCATTCTCATGGTCAAAGTTTCTATGTCGTATGACATTATGATTCAAAGCCACATATGCTATCTATGCATAAAGAAGCAATCGAATATTGCTTACTACTTATAAATATTTTTGTCAACGTTTATCATTGTGAAAATTGAAAAGATTTCTTATGTATTATTTCTAATGAATGCGCACAACTTAAGAGTCAATATTGTGCATGTATTTCACGTATATTATGATTCAGATTCTTTGAATCGGCGACTCATGTAGACTCTTCCATACATCGTCCGGAATTTTGGACATGTTTTGATGATCCATATATGCAAGAAAGCCATGGACATCGTTTCTTTTGAGTAAAGAAGCTATTGGGATCAAATATGACCAAAAAGAATATTTGGTAGCGTCATGAGTAATGCTCAAGGCTTAAAGATGACATTAACGTCACCTACGTCTTCCTCCAAGTCAATGGAAGCACCCTCTATACATTCAAAACTGCATATGATCCCCCTCTTATGATCCTTCATTAGCTATGCTCATTATATGAAAGCCTAATCTTTAGTAAAGTTTCGGAGTAATACCCTCCAACGCTAAAGATAATGATACATAAGATTATGGCTTTAATGCCCTATCATAATTCAATTCTGAGACACAATGATACTTTGGTGATCCATCTAATGGTTAAACTCAAGCCATAACACTTAGATGTTATGAAACACCTTGATAATGATTGAAAAGTTGAAGAAAACCTAGAAATTATGGTTTTCCAGCTCGCGGACTCATCATTTAACGGACCGGTTCACCTATTTTTAGGCCGGTTCTTGAGGTGAAATTTGGGCCACCGATTCCTAATATCCATGGCTACCTGCTTATAAAAGTTCAGAGCCATTTGACACCTGGAAGGTGCTGAACCACTCGACACAAACGTTCACTGACCTCTGATGAATTTTAAGGCAGGTTCGGTATGTTTTCGGCCGGTTCCGACAATGAGGACGATGGCGTTGGAATCCTAACACACGTGCCTACCTACTATTGAAATTTGGTGGTATTTGGTGTCCTGAAACTTAGTGAAACGTCTCAGGAAGCATACATGCATGTTACATTTTGTAACGGAATGCATCTTGTTAACGTATAAGTGTTAACGATTAATACCTTTTATCGTCCACATTCTTTATGTGCTATATTGCACCACCACAAGCGCTTAATGATGGGTTCTTTGATTATGAATATTGTCTTTGAATAAGACATAAGATTCCACCTATAGTCCGCTATATGGAAACCTTAACAGGTGATCTTATTTATGTCACTTTTTGATGAGCTAGTCTTCCCGTCTTTAGGGGGAGATAAGAACAATTATGTTCAAGTAGAACGACTTGACATTGCTGTGGTTTGTCCCCACTGTGCCTCATCATGTTCTCCAAAGTCTCATAAATCAAAGTGACGAGATTTGATATACAGGCTGCAAAGAGCAAACTATTGGTCTTTCAAGGAAAAGATTGGAATAGTACTCTTGTTTCAAACATGCCTGTAAGGATTGATGTCCGGAAAAATGGACATGTTGTCACCCATAGATAGTGACATGGTGACTCTACAAAAGTGGTAGATGGTATCATTAGGCCGTGACTCTCACAAGAAGTGTAGAGAGGGCACTTAGTTCAATATACACTCGCCGAATATGAGTATGACACAACTTGATCATTCGATCAATGACAACTCATTCGTGTCATGGATTTTATGGATTATGATCATCATTGGAGGATGCCTCAATGAAAAGTCAATCCATATTGAGACCTCTACAAATGCGAATTACACTAATGTACATGAGAACGTGGTTTATGAGTTAGATATCGAACACACACACTTCGTTGAAGCAAATCCCAACGTTGTGAATTAGCCTACACGGAAAGATATGCGATATAGTTTAAACAAAAGAGATAGGTCCTTGGTCAGGCGATGCCGACACCGCAAGTGTAAACCCTATCGATAATCTTTTATGGAAAGCGTAGTGAGAAAAAGAGTCTAAGCTCACCTTATGACGTAAGGTCTCTCACAAACGCCCTAGAATCGACTACGATGACATATGCTCTCGTAATGGAGTCATATTGCACTCCACTACCTTATCAGTTAGGTAGTTCCGAAAAACTGAACATGCAACTTAAATCATCTCTATTGGGACTAAGCAAAGAGATGTACATAAACATCCTAAACAGATTAGTTTTCACCTAAGTCAAGTGAGCAAAAACCACGATTGAGTGATTACTTGATTGGAGATGGGATGTAAAGAATCATGCCTATTTGTAGGCCTCATCATTAAGCCCGTGGATCAAGTGGGCCGATAGAGGCCCGCAAGCCCGATGAACTTCAAGCCCAGCCCGGCCCGTCTAAAAGCCCGCTTAAGCCCGGGTCCGGTGGGTAGAGGGTCGGGCTTAGTTTAGGGGTTCAAAACTCGGTCTGGCCCGTAGGCCCGGCCAGTTAAGAGCCCGTCAAGCCCGCTCCATCAAAAGCCCGTAAAAGCCCGGCCCGTAAAGCCCGTTAAAATCCATACCTCAATAATTAAAGCATAAGTTACCCCCACATAGAGCTATTTTATATTTTTGACACATTAATGTATTAATTAGATCTTCATTTTCACACACTTTAATGGATATTCACACTTCACTAGCACAATATGGATCATCTTTTCTCTTAAACTCATCTATTTGATCATTTATGTTCATTAAAAATAATTATTATATTAATATCTTTAAGAATTTTAAATTATAGTCTAAAAATCACGAAGTAAACATATCATCGATCGAGGCTTTAATTTTGTCGGATTTAAGTGATTTTTTTACCATCACTGTATTTCATCATAACGATCAAATGCTATCTCATAGCATTTTTCAAAACTTGACTTCTTCTATATAGTTGTTTCGAAAAGTTGTACACTTGAGTATAATCTACTAATCAAGTTATACCGCATTAGTAAGCATATTGTCATTATAATGGCTAAATTCACAAAATGAAAATTTTGACCGTCTGATGTGATCGTTATAGTTAAATATGAGTAGAGGAGAAAAATCAACTCGTTTCGTGAACGTTCAATGCTCGATCGAAACGGTCAACCATATTTTCATAAAACTTATCACACGAAAACGCTATTAGGTACCTTTAGATGACCTTGTTTTGTCGACTCTTCCAAATATTAAACTCTCAAATAAATGAGACGTAATCAACCATGTAAAAATTTGGAAACGTTTACCTCCCGATACTATGACTCCCCATAGAGAGATATAAGTTTAAATAAGGTTGACCGGACCGATCGGGGTTCTAATTTTGTCGGATTTAAGTGATTTTTTTGACCATCACCGTATTTCATCATAACGATCAAATTCTATTTCATAGCATTTTTCAAAATTTGACTTCTTTTATATAGTTGTTTCGAAAAGTTGTACACTTGATTATAATCTTCTAATCAAGTTATACCGCATTAGTATGCATATTGTCATTATAATGGTTAAATTTATAAAATGAAAATTCCATAAGCCACATATTTATAGGGTATATTTATAATTGAAAATCAATTTGAATTTAGAGTTTAGGGTTTAGAGTTTAGAGTTTGGAGTTTGGCGTTTAGAGATTTCAAACCCCTTTTTAAAAAATAATCTCTAATATTTATTTATTTTAATTAAAGCCCGGCTCGACCTCAACCCTCCATGGGCTATTCGGCCCAGCCTGCAAAAGCCCGTCAAGCCCGCCTTATATGGTTGGGCTTGGATCCTAGAATTTTTAAAGAACCCCGGCCCGGCCCGCTATTTCTAAAATACATTGTAAAGCCCGGCCCGGCCCGGCCCGTTGATGAGGCCTACCTATTTGCGTGTAAACTTCGGATGAATGATGATTGAAGTATCACTAATCTGAAGGTAAGAATGAAAGGATCTTGGGATTACTTGGTCTCGGGAATGAGAACCGTTAGTGATGAACTTATTCATCTATCGGCTTATGGCTATCTAAAGGACGTTAAACCAAAGCCTATATGTATCCCATGATCAGTCGATGTCTTGAGAAGACTCGTTTCGTCTATATGACGAGAAGTCTTGGGAGATGAAACTCTCCATCAAAGTACCATGTGCGCAATCATGTACTTGTCATAATATGCTCGACTCGATATCTCATTCGCTATAAACGTATAAATCCAAGGTAATGGCTAGATGCGCCCACACAATTCCATAGTATACGGTGGCACTTTCTTTCAAGTGTGAAAGGTTTAGGCTCATTCGATCCCATCATGAAAGACACATCAAAAGGCAATTTCATAATCTGCCTGATTCTGGAGGTCGACTTCCACGAGGTCTATAGGACGGCCCACGTATTAGAAAATGATAAAATTAGTACCGTTGGAAAGGTCTATGTGTCTAATTTCTAGGAATACCAACCATTTGATCATAGATATCATATTGAATGAGTTATGGTTGTTTTGACAAAGTAGGACGAATCTATCCGGTTAATTGCAGATCAGTCACTTTCGACAGAGCTTTGTGATCAGCTCAGAATGAATCACGTTGTGTACTTTATATCACTGGAAATATATGAGTGTCTAATTTCTAGAACTCCTTACGTTTTATTGATACCTATTGTATCGAAGAAGTTATGACTATTTAAGTACACGAAGGTCATGCTGCGCGTGAATCTGTTTTTCAACGTGATCTCTAGTTTTGAGTTGTTAAGCAACCTTCTTCCTTAAGACCATGTAAAGCTAAGTGTAGCTGGTCTAATAGAAGGATAATGTGGTCATATTCAATGACTAGATCATTGGCCACACCTACTTTTGAAGCTTGTGAGGAGCGTTTGTATACGCTACTAATCTAAACTCTGAGATTGAGTTACCAATAAGGGGGAGTTGTCTTGTAGACATCAAGGGGGAGTCTACCTCACATGTAATTTTCAATTGTAGTTGGTGTGTTGTGCTCTTTTCCCTTCGACCAAGCTTTTTATTTTACCCAAGTGATTTTTGTTTTGTTTGGCAAGGTCTTAGCGAGACAACATGTTATGCACCGTGTTGCATTAGGTACGCGACACAAGGAGGAGTGTTCAAGGAATGTTAATTCCGTAACTTCCGTGGTGTGTCTTGACCTAATTAGACTAGATATATCGTATATTTAGTAGATAGAGAATCCCTGATTATTCGGTATACTTGATGTAATGCATATATAAAAGCCTCCTTATCAATCAATAAAACTACGCTTTGCTTATCATTTATTTGTCTTAGAACAATATGTGATTTAATAACCGAAAACCAAATAACCAATGCCATTATAAATTTGTTATTTATTAGTTCTCGCGATCTAGAGAAACACTTGCAAAACATGGCCAAAGTGCCAAACTCTTTAAAGAAAAAGAAGCATAGGTAACAACATAGACGACATGTCCAATCATTTTTCCCAGGAAAGGCAATTCAAATCATGTCTATCAAAGTTGTGCATGCATGGCCCATTTGGAGAAATTATCCACGAACAATTTCTACACTTATCTCTCGTGTACTCGTATATATTAAACTTGTGAGCATTATTTGGCCATTCAAAATCGCAGGTGAATATTGTAATGAAAAAAGCACGAGGCCGAAAGCTGAATTCAAAGGAGGCATGAAGAGGGAGGGTGTGGACACCAAGATCATCGTCTTTGGAATAGCAATGAGCTTTGAGGAGCAAGTCTGCACCCAATTCATTCGCAACTGTAACATGAGTTTTGCTGAATGGTCCAGCTGCACAAATAGTCAGGAGCAAGAAAAGCAGAGACAGAAGTAATTCGATTCTAGTGCACAAAGCCATGATAGTTTGAAGACTAGTGTTCTTCATTTTCTTTCATCAAGACAGAGCACTAATATTCTCTTTATATAGTGCCACAAATTTAATAGATATCCAAAACTGGAATTCGACCCAGTTGTGGTTCATTGGACCCAATAATGAAATATTTGGGGAGTTTGCTGGAGAATTGAATATAGATTAATGTCCTTTATGTATTTGACAATGTCCCATCTATGAGAGTATATATGAATTTTTACAGATTCGGAAATGAACTCTGATCCGTCCTTTTTTCTCTTTGATATGATCTTTATTGTTTCGTTTAAGTTTAAAGCTGTACGTTATTTCAGTTTTAAAGATGATTTATTTATTCGGATCCGGATCCTCTCCACATTAATTAGTTGAGTGAGCTACTTGTCCGGAACCAAGAGCAATTTAGGTAAATAGCCCTAGTTGATGTTCTGCATTATAAAAAGAGAAACCTTGATAGATCTCTATCTTCGAACAATAACAACTGAAATGAATCAATATACATGTATGATAATCTTCTGACTGAATCAAGCACAAGCAACAGGCAACGGTAGAACCACGAGAACACAGAGCTTGAAACCTATTGAAGTTTCTATCAATCTTCTGTTGCTATGTTGAGTGTTCTATCTTTCCTGGTTTCATGGAGTTCTTTGGGGATGTTGTTGTACTTATGTTACTGTTCAGTATGGCTGAACCCCTTCACCTAAAGCATGGCTCAGTAGTTGGTAGTTGTTAGTTGTTGATTCTTCTGTATAATCTTAGTCTAGCTTGTGTATAAATATCTTTACCATATTGCTTCTTCCTCAATATGAATCAATACAATTATCAGTGAGAAAATCTTCTCCAAATTCTGTGTTGATTTCATTATGGTATCAGAGCAGGATCTTTAGTATCCTGCTTCTGCTTCTGTTCGTCTTGTTCGTGTGTTTGTCAAGTGACATCACTTCTTCTTGCTTCCTTCTAATTTGTTGGTCAAATGGAAGAAGAATCATCATCAAATGTTAATCCCTTTGGTTCTGTAATCAATTCCGTTTCTGGTTCAAATGAGGGTGATGTAAATTCAAACCATCGTCTGAGCTCTGTTCTTCTAAATGAGTTCAATTATCTTAGATGGTCAAGAGCAATTGTCCTGGCTCTAGGAGGGAGAGGAAAGCTGGAATTTATTGATGGCACAACTGAAGTGCCAGATGTTGGATCTAATAAGTATGCAACCTGGCTCAGCAAGGATCAACTCGTTAGGTCATGGATTCTCAATTCCATGGAACCCAAACTGGCAGATATTTTCCAATATTCTACTTCTGCCAGTCTCATGTGGAAAGATGTGGAAGATCTGTATGGAAACTTAAATAACTCTACCCGAGTTTTTCAGCTGAAGAAATATATTGCAAGACTTGAGCAGGAAGGTATGTCTTTTGTACAATATCTTGGCAGCCTTACAAGCATGTGGAATGAACTGGAGTTGTACAGGCCCCATACCACTGATTCAGCAAGTTTGCTGAAGAGAGCTGAGGAAGATAAAATCTTTCAGCTTCTTGCCAATCTCAACCCTGAATATGAGGATCTGAGAAGCCACATCCTCATGAATCCTGAGTTACCATCTTACAGGACTGTTTGTAGCACTGTGCAGAGAGAAGAACTCAGAAGAAAAGTAATGAACTTAGATGTCAAGGCTGTTCCTGCTGAGTCCAGTGCATATGCTTCCAACTACAGACAAGAAGCTTACAAAGGGAAGAAGGTTGAAGTCAAGTGCAGTCACTGTGGTGGCTCTCATATGAAAGAGAAGTGTTGGATCTTATTCCCAGAACTCAAAGTCAAGTACTTGAAGGAGAAGAAAAAAGACTGGAACAACAATGTTCACAAGGCTAATGTTGCAGCCTCACCTTCATCTCCAAATGACTCAAGCAATATTGTCAACTTCACCAGCAATCCTTGCACTCTCATTAATGAATTTGCAGTATACCTTCAACATAAGCAAAAGAATGGTGAAGATTCAGTTGCTAGGGACATGAATCATACTGCCTTGCTGAGCAAGTTTGCTGGATTTCTTGCTGAATCTGATCATGTGAACAAGGGTGATATTCCAGGTATTCTGAATGCCTTTAAAACTGCATTAACTGTGAGTATTGAGCATGATTGTTGGATTATAGATTCCGGAGCCACAGATCACATGACAAATGATAGTTCAATATTACACAATCTTGAAAAAATGTCTACTCATGTGTCTGTTGCAAATGGTAAGGGTGCCTCTGTGTCTGGGAAAGGGAAAATCTTCTTACTGTCTCATAGTACTAGCTCAGAAGTCTTATACATTCCTTCATTTGCCTTCAACTTATTGTCAGTGGGAAAAATCATAAGAACTCTAAACTGTCTTGTTATCTTCTCTCCTTACTCTGTGATATTTCAGGATATGATCACCAAGAAGACGATTGGTGAAGGTTTCTTTCTCAATGGACTTTATTATCTATCAATGAAGTCCAAAGTTTTCCATGCTAGCTCAAGTTTAGTTTCAAATCACCGCCTTTGGCATCAACGCTTCGCTCATCCTTCAGAGAAAGTGTTGTCACTTTTGTTTCCACATCTACAGCCTGATCATCATCTGTGTGAAGTGTGTCAATTTTCAAAATTTACCAGATTACCTTTTCAGTCCTCTATGTCTAGAGCTAGTAATCCATTTGAAATCATCCATTCTGATGTATGGGGTCCTGTTCTAGAATCCTTTGATGGTTTTAGATATTTTGTAACCTTTGTAGATGATTCCACAAGGATAACTTGGTTGTATCTGTTGAAATTCAAAAGTGACGTTTTTAATGTGTTCAAACAGTTTCATAGTCTTGTGAGTACTCAATATTCTTCCAAAATTCATATTTTGAGATCTGACAATGGCTCGGAATATATGTCTAACAACATGATTCATTTTTTGAATGAAAATGGAATTGTTCATCAAACTAGTTGTGTTGGAACTCCTCAGCAAAATGGAATTGCTGAGAGAAAGAATAGAGATTTACTTGAGAAAACCAGGGCTCTCATGTTCCATGCAAATGTACCAAAAAGTTTTTGGTCACAAGCAGTACTCACAGCAGTGTACCTCATCAATAGACTGCCTAGTAGAGTTCTAAAGTCAAAATCTCCTCTTGAACTTCTAAAAGGCAGAAGTTTGGATCTTTCACATTTGAGGGTGTTTGGTTGTGTTTGTTATGTCCATATTCAAGCTAATCACAGGAGTAAGCTTGATCCAAGAGCTGCTAAATGCATTTTTCTGGGATATTCAAATACACAGAAGGGCTACAAGTGCTTTAACACAGTCACTCGAAAAATGACTGTTTCAAGGGATGTGAGGTTTGATGAAGATATTCCCTATTTTGCAAAGAAGGTTGTGGATGCTGAAGGTCAGGGGGAGAGCTTTCTTGATTTGTTTCCTTTCTCTTATGCAAGAGAAGATGTGCCGGCTACCACTCCATCAGTTTCTGAACATGCAATTCTTGATGTTCAAGATCAACAAGAAAATCATGTCGTTAATGGAAATAGTGATCCTCATGAGCCTGAAAATGTTCAAGACGTTCCTCTGCAACCTCCTTATGAACCTGAAAGTGTTCAAGATGTTCCTCTGCAACCTCAAGTACCAAGGAGAAATCCTTTTCGAGAAAGAAATCCTCCTGCAAGGCTAAGAGATTATGTTGGTTTCACTGCCAAACATCCTATGACTGATTTTCTCAGTTATCAAAAAATTTCTAAGTCTCATGCAGCTTTTTTGAGTGCCATTGACATTGCTAGTGAACCACAAACCTTTGTTGAAGCTAATCAACATGATGTGTGGAAGCAGGCCATGAAGGAGGAATTAAAAGCTCTAGATGACAATGGCACCTGGAGTATTGTAAAACTACCAGAAAATAAAAGGGCAGTGGGAAGTCGATGGATATACAAGACAAAGTTCAACTCTGATGGCACAGTGGAAAGATACAAGGCTCGTTTGGTTGCTAGAGGTTTTACTCAAACATATGGAGTAGATTATAAGGAGACTTTTGCTCCAGTGGCCAAGATGAACACTGTAAGGGTTTTGCTCTCCCTAGCAGTTAATCAAGGGTGGTCTCTTCATCAGTTGGATGTAAAAAATGCTTTTTTGCATGGAGAGCTCCAAGAAGAAGTTTACATGAAGCTACCTCCTGGACACTCTCAGTTTCACGATTCAACCATGGTGTGCAAGTTACACAAAGCAATCTATGGCTTGAAGCAATCCCCTCGTGCTTGGTATGCCAAACTCAGTTCTGTTCTGGAAGAAGCAAATTTTTGCAGAAGTAATGCAGATTCATCTTTGTTTGTTCGGAATGGAGTGCATGGGAAGTTACTGGTGCTCGTCTATGTTGATGACTTGATTATTACAGGTGACAGTATTACTGAAATCAGGTGTTTGAAACAAACTCTCAGAAGCAAGTTTGCTATGAAGGATCTTGGTTTGTTGAAATTCTTTCTTGGCATTGAAATGGAAACTTCAACAAAAGGATTATTTTTGAATCAAAGAAAATATATCCTTGATATTCTGAAGGAAAGTCATGTTTTGGAGTGTAAACCAGCTAAAACTCCTCTTGATAGCAAGCTGCAACTGGTTTCTGAAGAACCTGTTCTTGAAGATCTCAGCTCTTATCAAAGATTGGTTGGTAAATTAATTTATCTTACAATTACAAGGCCTGATATATCCTATGCTGTTAGTATTGTAAGTCAATTTATGCATGCTCCAACTGCCTCTCATTTGCAAATTGTCAAGCGTATTCTCAGATATCTGAAAGGTTCTGTTGGAAGGGGCATTCTGTTGAGAAAAAATGGCCATTGTGATATCATGGGATATGCTGATGCAGATTGGGCTGGCAATGCCTTAGATAGGAAGAGTACGACTGGTTTATGTACATTTGTGGGTGGAAACTTAGTAACTTGGAGAAGTAAAAAACAAAGTGTAGTGGCTAGATCAAGTGCAGAGGCGGAATATCGAGCAATGGCTTCGGCAGCCTGTGAACTCGTTTGGCTCAAAGGGCTCCTGGCTGAGATGGGATTCTCGAATTCTTCTCCAATTTCCTTGTACTGTGATAATCAGGCTGCAATGCATATAGCATCCAATCCAGTTTTTCATGAGCGGACCAAACATATTGAAGTAGATTGCCATTATATCAGACATCAAGTGCAATCTCAGGTCATTGCTACTCAATATGTGCGCAGTGAGGCTCAGTTAGCAGACATCTTTACAAAGTCTCTCACCACTGCTCAATTTCAGAAAATCTTGTGCAAGCTTGGTTCAATCAATCTGCTTGACCCAGCTTGAGGGGGACTATTGAAGTTTCTATCAATCTTCTGTTGCTATGTTGAGTGTTCTATCTTTCTTGGTTTCATGGAGTTCTTTGGGGATGTTGTTGTACTTATGTTACTGTTCAGTATGGCTGAACCCCTTCACCTAAAGCATGGCTCAGTAGTTGGTAGTTGTTAGTTGTTGATTCTTGTGTATAATCTTAGTCTAGCTTGTGTATAAATAGCTTTACCATATTGCTTCTTCCTCAATATGAATCAATACAATTATCAGTGAGAAAATCTTCTCCAAATTCTGTGTTGATTTCATTAAAACCTTCTATCCCAATCGAACCTGGCTCTTGATTTCGTTAAAGCAAAGCTAAAGAATGTGATAAAAAGTGAGGGAATTTGCTAAGCTGAAAAAGATCAGGAGGAGTCGACACGAGACTTTGTATTTTTACGTAGTGTTAATTAACATATGAGGGATATTTGGCCTGGAGCTGTATGCCACTGTGTAACTAACCATGCAATTGCCCCGAGCTAATTCCTAGCTTAGTAACAGATTATAGCACATCTTACGTACAAGCAATATTGGAAATCTTCAAGTCCTCGATCAGAAGTCAGAAGCACAGTTTAGCTTGATCCTTATCTCCTTAACATCTCCAACAAATCCGTAGACAGGCATCATAACTGAAACTTTGATGTTAGATTATGTTATGCTATTTTGTTTGTTCAGGGTGTTAAGATATTTTGGGTTTACTTTGTTGTGCGAGTCTGGCGGTGGGATGAAGTACTTGTCCAATTTTATTAGCCTCGACAATTATTGTTCTTCCAAAAAAAAATTGAGTATGGCGTGGTATGAAGTTGTCGGCTTGCCGCTTTGAAGTCATTTTTGGCTGCCTTTTCTTCTAATTTTCTTTTTTATTCAGCATTGTAGTTTAAAATTTGATCATGTAGCTTGTTACTACAACACATGCAGTAAAGCGAGTATATTTTTCTTTTCTTCTATGCAAATTGTTATTATTTACTCGCATTACGCTTGGGCGATAAATTGTCAATAAAACATGGGAAAAATTCACCCATGGTA
The DNA here is from genome assembly GCA_963682095.1 of Potentilla sterilis. Taxonomy (NCBI): domain Eukaryota; kingdom Viridiplantae; phylum Streptophyta; class Magnoliopsida; order Rosales; family Rosaceae; genus Potentilla; species Potentilla sterilis. The sequence goes on along the minus strand of OY821758.1, from coordinate 48,956,151 downwards.
CCCAAACTTACATCGCTATACAAGAAAGGTACCCGAACTTGAAAAACGATCACCATGGTACCCAAAGTTTTAAATCCTATTATAGAGGTACCTAGCGTGTTTTGACCGGCTGGCTTCCCGGTTTTTGATGACGTGGCAGTTCGCATTTTGATTCCGAGGGGCAAATCTGTAATCTCCGCCTAACAAACTACGAGTGGAGGTACGCTAGAAATTTCCATTAAAAATCGGAGGGCACTTGTCCATTATTCTCGCCCTCTCTCCTTTTTTCTCTCTCTCACCCAAACCCTAGAAAACCAAATCCCCAATTCGATTCTAGACGCACCCAAACCATGTAGCCTCTCATCAACAATCGGACGACCACGATCGACAGCGATGCAGCCAGAAGAAGAGGACGACGAGCTCCACGACTACGAACCGGTTCGGCTTGGCCCGAACCGACTCGTAATCGTGGTCCTCCTCAATCTCCTTCTTCTCGTTGCGAACACGAGCCGGTTCGCGATGGCGGTTTCTCGAATCCTTATCATGGATTGGGCCTGGCGGCGTGTGATGGAAACCCTAGGTAATTTCAGAGCCTTTATTTTGTATAAATAGGGGCATTTTGGCTTGTGTTGTGAACCGAAACGTAGAGGTTGTTGACGAATAGCGAAATTGATAGCGAAAATTAGGGATTGCTTTTTTGTATTGCGAGAGCTATGCCGAATCGTATGGAGGATTACGAAGAAGAAGAGATCCGGGAGGAGCGGAGAGGAGGAGGAGGGGCGAAATTGAAGCAGCGGAGATCGAGTTCCGACGAGAAGCGTTCGTATTCGAAGCGGAGGAAGTTGAAATCGGTGGCGGAGGATGAGAAGGAGGAGGAAGAAGGAGGTGGAAGGCCGTTCAAGTCGAAGTTTTTGGATGTTGAGGCTGTAAAGGATGATGATTACGAGGAGGAGGATGAGGATGATGGTGAATTTGATGATTTTATTGTTACTGAACCAGAACTAGAATTCGACGATGAACCTGATGAAGTTGATCATGATGGTGGTGGGAGGAGGACGGGGTTTGTGCTGCCGGAGGAAGAGGAGGAGGATATTGAGGAGTTTGAGAGAAGAGTTGAGGACAGATTTAGGCATATTCATGTCGAAGAATATGAGGATGATACAGAGGTTGGACAGCAGGCACTTATACCTGGCGTTAAGGACCCCAAGTTGTGGTTGGTGAAGTGTGCTATTGGTAAAGAGAGAGAGGCGGCGGCTTGTTTGATGCAGAAGTTTATTGATAGTCCTGGAGAATTGCAGATAATGTCTGCCATTGCTTTGGATCATTTGAAAGGATTTGTATATGTTGAAGCATACAAAGAAGCCCATGTGAGGGAGGCTTGCAAAGGTCTGCGGTATGTGATTCTTCAGAAGATTAGTCTTGTTCCTATTAAGGAGATGACTGATGTGGTTTCTGGGGAAAGCAAGAGCGTTGTGAATTACGAGTGGGTTAGGATTAAGACTGGAATTTATAAAGGGGACCTTGCTAAGATTGTGGGGCATGTCCCAGGGAGACAGCAGGTTAGAGTTAAGGTGATTCCAAGGTTTGATTTACATGCTCTTGCAAAGGGTGTAGAATCGTCAAAGAAGGGATCTGGCGCACGTCCTGATCGTGTTCCTGCAATTCTTGGGAACATGGACCTTGTTAGGCAGCTGGGTGTTCGAGTACAGTCTGTGCGAGATCCTTTGGCACGCGGTAATTATATTGAGAAAATTGATGGCTTACCTGGGATGATCTTTGAAGATGGTTTCCATCATAAAGTTGTTTCTGGTAAAAGTATCAAAGAGGCAAAACCCTCTTTGCAAGAACTCGAGGAATTCCTGGAACTTGATGGTGATGGAGATCATACAAATCCAAATAGAAAGAACCGCGAAGGCTTTGTGAAGGGTGATGCAGTTGTTGTTACTGAGGGAGATCTGAGGAACTTGGTGGGACGAGTTGACATACTTGAGTTGGGGATTGGTTGAGAGGGTATAATGGACATTTGCCCCTCGGAATCAAAATGTGAACTGCCACGTCATCAAAAACCGGGAAGCCAGCCGGTCAAAACACGCTAGGTACCTCTATAATAGGATTTAAAACTTTGGGTACCATGGTGATCGTTTTTCAAGTTCGGGTACCTTTCTTGTATAGCGATGTAAGTTTGGGTACCATGGGTGAATTTTTTCCATAAAACATTGATATTGGTACGGAGATGATTAAGGCTTCATAAATTAATCTACATATGTAATGAAATCAAGAAAGATGATAGACAAAAGAGAGCGAGAACACAAACTAGAAATTATGAACAAACATGACCCGGTCATGCAAGCTTGAAATTAAGCTCCCACAAATACGAGAGCAAAAGGAGGATGGTGTCATAGTGCTGTGTTGCGGCTGTTTTTGGCGGATGACACTGAGATAATCAATAAAATGGGGTCGGCTCCCTTTCGGGTCTTTTCTAGTTCCGGATCTGATGCTCGGTTCTGAGCTGCTCACCATTGCCGGCGATTTCTATAGAGCTATGAACAAGACGAGGAATAAGACTCGATCTCTCAGGCGAACCATGATTCTCAAGAATAGTGATTGTATTATACACCACTCGATTAATTCTTTGCCAAACTTGAATCCAGTATTGGATTTTGCTTTTCTTTCATGGTACGTACGTATATATACTAGAATATTTACAAATTACATAGGTAATTAGCAAAAGGTAGAGGTAGTGAGATCCTCATTTAATGTCATAAATTGGAAAATCGTCCAGCAAAGTAGCATGAAAAGAGAAAATGAAAGAAAGAAGAGAGAAAGAAATGGAGACTTGGCTGGAAAAAGAGTGAGAACAAAAGGGAGTTCAAACTAGACCATGACTACTTGAAATCTAACTTATCTATTTCGCGAGGATATTGATGATCGGGTGATATAAGGATGTGAGTAAGCTAATAGTGAAAGCCTTTCTAATTAAACAAAGAGTAGTGATAGGGGCCTTAATAAGGCCTAAGAATTTTGGCCTTAATCACTACCAGATACGGACGAATAGCCGACGAAAAAATTTTCGTCGGCCTTTTTTTTTTTTCGTCGGCTATACCCTCTGCCGACGAAAATTTCGTCGGCCATAAGTCGTCGGTAATACGCCGTCGGTAATACCAATGGCCGACGAAAAAAAAAATTTCGTCGGCTATAGTTAAGTATGGCCGACGAGTCAAAAAATTCGTCGGGCAAAGGTGGGTAAAATAGCCGACGACTTTCGTCGGGTATTTTTGAGTATGGCCGACGAAATCCATTAAGTATGGCCGACGATTTACTAAAATTTCGTCGGCTATGGTGTTTTAACTATAGCCGACGATTTACCAAAATTTCGTCGGCTATGATGTTTTAACTATAGCCGACGATTTAATAAAATTTCGTCGGCTATGCTGTTTGAACTATAGCCGACGATTTAATAAAATTTCGTCGGCTATGGTGTTTTAACTATAGCCGACGATTTAATAAAAGTTCGTCGGCTATGGTATTTTAACTATAGCCGACGATTTAATAAAATTTCGTCGGCTATTTCCTCGAAATATATTACTATTTTATAGGTATTAATTAGTTATAGCCGACGAAATAAGGAACTTTTCGTCGGCTATACAAGTTATAGCCGACGAAAATTGGTAAAATTCGTCGGCTATACTTGTTATAGCCGACGAAATAATGCAAAAATCGTCGGCTATTCTTGCATTTGGAAAAAAAAAATTAAATTATTTTCTAAATTACCATTCCAAGCAAGCTGCAAATCACAAAAACAATTCATGCATTTGCACCAACAAGAAACACGTCTAAACACCATTTTTATTAAATTCGTTCCAATATACATAAAATATAATCCTAATTATCCCCTAAACTACTAAAGTCTAGGATATCATCTACAGCATCAGGCGCATCATCCTGCTGACCGAACTCGGGAGGTTGAGGCATTGGAGGCTCCACTAACTGCTGAAACTGGAGCGGGGGTGGACGGCCTTCTTGTTGTGCCGCGAACATCTCATAAATCCACTGTTGCTGGCCGTCGTTGTTGTATTGCCGAATTCTGGCGCACTCAGCATTCCAACGGACCATATCCAACTGATACTGCTGGTACTGATATTGTCTGCGGCGCAGCTCCTCTACTGTCTGGGACGAGGTCGCCAATTCTGCGGCCAATCGCTGCACTTCCCCCCTCATATGTTGGGTCTGGCCGCCTCCCTTCTTTTGACCTCCCTTAGTGGTCTTCAGGAGCCCTTGTCCAGAACCTCCTAAACCCCGGCAGTAGTACTCGTTGGACTGGTGTGGGAAGGCTGCGTTGAACATCCTCGCCGCCGTTTGGATATTGGTGCGGTCGACCTGGCGCACGGCTTCCTCCAAATCTGCCTCTGAGATGTCCGGTTGTGTCTCCCGAACTATTTGCTGGAGCACCTCTTGTTCGGCCTGGGTCACCCGCTCCTAATTGGACGGGGAAAAAAAATTAATATTCTAACAAATGGATAGTTAAGTAAAATTAATAATTTAAATTTTAAAATCATAATGAACGACTTACGAGATCGTCTGTCGCTTGTGGATAAGCGATCTTGAACGTCTCCACGTAGGGGTTGCAATCAGGATGATCTCTGAGCGCCTCCTCCTGATATTGTGCAAACGGCCTTGAACCGCCGTGATGGAGGATTGTGTTACGGCGGCGGTTCTCCGAGTTTATCCGAGACCGTTCCTTCAAACAAATAATAAAATATTAGAAAAATGCATCAAAAAATATAACTGAAATAATTATAAAATATTTAAACTAATAATTAAAATTTTAATAAAATAAACATTTATAGTGAAGTTTAATATTTACCATCATAGCCGGGTTGTCGAAGACTACGGTCCTCAACCAACGCCACTCGTACTCCCTGAACATGAACTCTCTGGGAGTACCCATACGACCACGGTTGCCGTACTCGTTATAGTGGGAACGGAGCTCGTTCTTCCACTCTTTGAACCTACGAAGAAAACAAAAGTGCATTAGAAATATTATTAATATCATAAAATATTTCTAATTATCAAATAAGACATTCCCAACGTACCTCGAGCTCTGTTGGGAGTCCGCCCAACCCCGCTTGTGTTCCGCAACCACAAAGTATGTCTGAAAGATAATATTTTATTAGTTTTATAATTATAAAAATACCGAAAATTTTTAAATATTACGATAACTAAATTAAATTTTTTTATTTACTCACCGACGCGGCGTTGTTCAACTCCATCTTGATTTCTTCGGGCACATCAGCCCACCGAGCCCACAACATAGGGACTTTGTCCCTAATGAGTGCACCCACGCAACCCGAGTAGTCGCGTTTCTTTTTCGCCCCAACCTCCTGATTAGGAGCTTCGTCAATCTGGATCCTCCCGCTCCGTTCAACCGTTCTCCTGAGCGTCTCAAAACTGATGACACCTCTGGTATTCCTCTGGGTTGAACTGCTAGCGCCTGTCCCTATCACATAAACGACGATTGGTTAATAAAATTAAATATTAGTGCGTTAATTTTAATAAAATATTTAATTAATAAAATCGAATGTTACCTGAACCCGATGATTCGGTTGCCGTCGACTTTCCTTTTCTCCTCGCCGAAATCAGGAGGTCAGGGCTCTCCCATGGCTGCTGCTGGTATGCCTCCGCAGCACTCACGAACTGAGGCATATCAGGCCACTGGGGCCGACCCTGATAGTCGACCTCGGGTATCGCAGGAATGTTGTATGGGAGGAAGAGCTGGTTTGGGAGAGTAGGCCCCTCAGTCGAGTCACCAGCAGACTGAGTCGGACTCGGCATCGGCATCGGCTCCCGATGAACCTCAGGCATACGAACCTGAGGAACGTCGGCAGCTATCTCCTCGTGAAACAGCTGCCGACTAAACCTCGGCGCCACAGAGGGACCGACATTCGGAAGTGAAGTGCTCGACGGCCGCCCCGCCTGGAGAAGGGTCTGGTGCCGAGCACTCACACTCCGCCGCGGCTGGGCTGCATCCACACTCCTCCGCGGCTGGCTGGTGGTCCTCTCAGGCTGGCTAGCCGTCCTCTCGGAGTCTGGGGAACCCGCGGCATTTCCAGAACCGGCGGCATTTGCAGAACCTCTAGATCTAGAACGACGACCTCCGAACAACTGCCTAAATGCATCGGCCATCTAAAGCCAGACGCATTAATACATTAATTAATATTAAATTATATTATATTAAATAACAAATTCTAATTAATATAATACCCAATAATACTAACATATTTCAATATTTACCGATTTATATAATAACCAATTTATACATATAAATTATACAATTACACCTAAATTATATACAATTAAAATAAATTTTACAAAAATTACCTAAATTAACATAAAAACCTAAAAACTACATACATTAACATAAAAACCTAAATTATAACTAAATTAACATAAATACATAAATTATACCTAAATTAACATAAATACATAAATTATACCTAAATTAACATAAATACATAAATTATAACTAAATTAACATAAATACATAAATTATATCTAAATTAATATAAAAACATAAATTATACCTAAATTAACATAAATACATAAATTAACATAAATACATAAATTATACACAAATTAACATATAAATACATAAATTATACCTAAATTAACATAAATACATAAATTAACATAAATACATAAATTATACACAAATTAACATATAAATACATAAATTATACCTAAATTAACAATTATATCTAAATTAACAATTATATATAATTTATTAACCATAATTTAATTTATTAATAATTAAATAACAAAAAAAAAAAAAAAAAAGGGGGCCGGCCGGTACCGAATCGGGGAGGAGGAGGAGGGGGAGGCGGCCGGAACAGAGAGGAGGAGGAGGAGGGTCGGCCGGGGCTGCCGGAACAGGGAGGAGGAGGAGGAGGAGGGGCGGCGGATCGAACCAAGGAGGAGGAGGAGGAGTCGCCGGGCTGCCGAACCAAGGAGGAGGAGGAGGAGGCGCCGGGCTGCCGGAATAGGGAGGAGGATCGACGGATGAAGGAGGGCCGGATTCGAGGAGGATAGGGAAAATCGGGCAAATGGAGGCTAGGGTTCGGCTGCATTTTACTTATACCCGATAGTATAGCCGACGAAATCGCTTTATTTCGTCGGCCATGATATAGTATAGCCGACGAAATAAAGCAATTTCGTCGGCCATGGTATAGTATAGCCGACGAATACAGTCATTTCGTCGGGCATACTATGTCATAGCCGACGAAATCATTTTCGTCGGCCATGGTATGGCATAGCCGACGAAATTACATAATTCGTCGGCTATAGTCTTCGTCCCTCAGAATCCGTCCGATCTCCCCCATCCAACGGTGGATAATGGGAAGGCGCGGATCACCAGACTTTAGCCGACGAAATATAACTTCGTCGGCTATACTTTTGGTCAAACTACAAAGTCAAACCTCTAAACGCTGTAAAACGGAAATTGGGCCGTCTAAATGACGTTTTTTGGCCTGACCTTCAACAGAGAATAGTTTCAGATCGATGCGACGCATCTAATCGTATAAAAGTTTCCCCCAAAATATTTACCGACCGTCAGGCTACCCATAGGAAAACGGGAGTGAAAAACAGCAAACCGCAACATTCGGGACACAGATTTTGTCGGAATCTTCCCATTTTTCAACCGTAGCCGTATTTCAATATTTCGGTCATGTCTTATTTCACGACACATTTGCATTTGAAGGGTCTACGTATAGTAGGTATTTGAAACTATACATTCACTTAAACACTTGGTAAACAAGTTAAGGAACATTAGTGCATATATTCCGATTTTGAATCTCAAAGTTTGGAAAATCTATTCCAACCGTCAGATATCACCGTTAAGGTTAAATACATGTATGAAAAAAAATCCAACTACATCTGACAAAGTTGAAGGCTCGATCGGGACGGTCAAACCGCAAAGTCAAACCTCTAAACGCTTTAAAACGGAAATTGGCCCGTCTAAATTACGTTTTTTTGCCTGACCTTCAACAGAGAATAGTTTCAGATCGATGCGACGCATCTAATCGTATAAAAATTTCCCCCAAAATATTTACCGACCGTCAGGCTACCCATAGGAAAACGGGAGTGAAAAACAGCAAACCGCAACATTCGGGACACAGATTTTGTCGGAATCTTCCCATTTTTCAACCGTAGCCGTATTTCAATATTTCGGTCATGTCTTATTTCACGACACATTTGCATTTGAAGGGTCTACGTATAGTAGGTATTTGAAACTATACATTCAATTAAACACTTAGTAAACAAGTTAAGGAACATTAGTGCATATATTCCGATTTTGAATCTCAAAGTTTGGAAAATCTATTTCAACCGTCAGATATCACCGTTAAGATGAAATACATGTATGAAAAAAAATCCAAGGTTATCGGACAACGTTAAAGGCTCGATCGGGTCGGTCAAACTGCAAAGTCAAACCTCTAAACGCTGTAAAACGGAAATTGGGCCGTCTAAATGACGTTTTTTGGCCTGACCTTCAACAGAGAATAGTTTCAGATCGATGCGACGCATCTAATCGTATAAAAATTTCCCCCAAAATATTTAATTTATGGCAGGCTACCCATAGGAAAACGGGAGTAAAAAACAGCAAACCGCAACATTCGGCACACAGATTTTCTCGGAATCTTCCCATTTTTCAACCGTAGCCGTATTTCAATATTTTGGTCATGTCTTATTTCACGACACATTTGCATTTGAAGGGTCTACGTAATAGTTTGTCGATAGTGATAGAAAATGGAAACAGCTCTTTTTTTGTTTTTTTTTTAATCATAGCCGACGAAATCAAACCTAGTATTCGTCGGCTATTGTTTTGTCGTTTTCTGTTAAAAACTTATGGCCGACGAAATATATAATGTTCGTCGGCCATTGTTCGTAATATTATTATTTTTTTAAAAAGTTATGGCCGACGAAATAGTTAGTTTTCGTCGGCCATTGTTCGTAAAATATTTTTTTTTAATAAATTATGGCCGACGAAATAATTAGTTTTCGTCGGCCATTGTTCGTAAAATATTTTTTTTAATACATTATGGCCGACGAAATAATGCATTTTTCGTCGGCCATTTTCCGTTTAGCCGACGAAATAATGCATTTTTCGTCGGCCATTCTCTGAAAAAAAAAAACCTAAAAATCAGTGGTTTTACACCTCTCCTATTTCGATGTCCTGTTCACATATAACCAAAATTGAACATAAAAAATCAGAAACCCAACAGTCAACATATTTCAAATTTTTATTTAAGGGGTTTGGAACCCAGCCTAGCTGGGAGGCTCATCCCCACGCCCGGTCATTAGAAATGAGTTGATTACAAGTGAAAGGATTACATCATTTAAATTACTTAATCCGTCGGATTGTAATCGGAATCATCGGATGAGTCTTCTTCGGTTTCTGAATTGCTCGATAGGGGTAATCTATGTCTTTCCTCACCACTAGAGTCCTCGTTAGTTTCTTCAATTGGATCAACATCAACAAGCAGTGGCTCTTCACGTCGAATTCGCACCGGCGTGTCTAGACGAATAAAAGAGGAGTCAGGAATACCGTTTGAGTTGGGCTCTTGATACGCGGTGCCCCCTTCCTCGTTCTCTTCGGCCACTCCAAGTGTAGACGCCCGGTAAATGTTGCGATGGTGGATAGTGTTGACTACTTTCCACGGGTCACCCTTGGCGAGATCATCAAGATAAAACACTTGTTTCACCCATGTGGCTAAAACGAACGGGTCGTCCTCATACCATGATGTACTAGTGTTCACAGAACTTACGCCGTATTGATCGGTTTTCATGCTCTGCGGCCGTGTGTCAAACCATCTACACTTGAAAAGGTGCACTTTCATGCCTTCCCCGTAATGCAGTTCCACAACCGAATGGAGAACACCGTAATAGTCAACTCCACCATCCCCACCATGTGCCATAACCCCTGAATTTTGTGTTTTCAGTCTGAGGTCTCTGTCTTCACATCGAAATAACACACCATTCACCTTGCACGTCGCATAAACTTTTGAATAGACCGGCCTCCTCGCTAAAAGTCTGAGTTCGTGCGACCAATTTGGGTGATTATCATTTGCAATAAGGTCCATCTGCAACCATCAGAATCAACTATAAATATGAATAAATATACACAATAATATATGAACACGTATAGAATAGTGTTAAAGGTACGTACCCAGCGGCCGAAATACTCTGCGAATGTCTGGTTGTGGTAATCGCGATCACCTGCTACTCCTTCACAGCGTAGATGTATGTCCTTCCAAAACTGAACTTCTGGACAGTTGATTAGTACCCACCAATGTGCAATGGCTACCTCATAATCTTTCAACTTATAGGAAACTGGCATGTTTCCACCGAGTACAACATCGTCGGAGAGTATGGAAAGATTGAACTGTGAAGGTACATCTTCCGGTATGCTTTCCTGTAACGCTCCGAAATACAGCTTCATGTAGGTAACGCACTCGTGCGCAATATATGCTTCAGCTATACATCCTTCAGGTGCGGATCTGTTTTGGACAAAACCACCGTATTGTCCAAGTTGCCTATAAATCAAGTTTTTAAAGTGTTATGATAATACATTAACACTATATCACATATATTGATG
>OY821758.1:48303295-48345324 GCA_963682095.1 Potentilla sterilis | reverse complement strand
CAAATTTAAGGACCTTGACAGTACATAGATGTGATGGTCCAAGCCTTTTGTTCTCATTTCCTATGCCTGAAAGTCATGTGGAACTTGAGCGTCTCGAGATATCCAATTGTAAAATTATGCAAGAGACTCTATCATCAGCAAGAGAATACAGCCAAGAAAATATAGATAAGGTGTTTTCCAAGCGGGAGGTTTTGAAGCTAAATGGATCGCCAAACATCTCCAGGTATTCTTCAGGGAGCATAGAAAAATTGGACCTAGAAGGTTGGGTTAAACTTGGGGCTTATGATGCTGCAATGAGTGGCAATACTAGAGTCTGGAAAGAAATGGAAGAGACTCACTCGGAAGAGAACCTCAATGTTAAGAGCGAGTTGATTACTATGCGATACTTCCTCTTTGACCTAAAGGTGATTTATATGATTTCTCTTCAATTTTTCATTTCTCTTCATTCATGTCTTTGTGTCTGTACTTTATATATATACACACACACACACACATGAAGTTGTTATTCAGCCACCCTCTTCAATTTTTAATTAAGTTCTGATTTAACTTATCGTCCAATTGTCATTAATTCCCTCTTTGATTTAAATATACTGTTCACATTGTAATGTGGGTTAGATAAACAGTTTATACAAGTTAGTGAGTAATACCCAGCCTAGTCTTGTTTAATTTTTGTATATGTTGACAGTCATATATCTTTCCGCTGAAAATACATCTTCGCCTAATTAATATCATTTTATGTAACGACAGGTTGTGTTCCGGAACCTAACAACCTTGACAGTACATAGGTGTGATCATCTAAGCTTCTTGTTCTCAGTTTCTATGACCGAAAGTCTTGTGAAACTCAAACATCTTGAGATATCCACATGTGAAAGCATAAAAGAGATTGTTTCATCAACAAGTGAATACGGTCAAGAAAATATGGACAACGTGTTTACTGAGCTGGAAGATTTGAAGCTAGATAATCTTCCAAACCTCACCAGATTTTGCTCAGGAAGTTATATTGACCTTCCGTCCTTAAAAAAGTTGGCTATACATGGCTGTACTAAATTGGGCAGATTCATTTCTGATAATGTTGCTAAAAGTGGTGGTGAAGATACTAGAATCTACGAAGAAATTGAAGAGAAGGACTTAGAAGGGAACAACTCGTTGAATCCTGTACAATACTTCCTCTTTGACGAAAAGGTAACTTTCATGCATGATCTCTGTTATGACACAAAAAAAAAAAAAAAAAAGAGAAACGATTACTATATATGTCCATTTTTCTCCATATATGCAGAGTTAAAAATTCATGCACCCTCTATATTTTAAATTTTGTTCTTGGCAAATATACAAAACTGTTCTGAACGAGGGTTCGTTGAAATATATTATAAAAAAAAAATTGAATAGTGTAGAAATTTGAATTTGAAATATCCAAATACTAGAAACTTATTGATTAGGTTTGAGTTTGATTAAAATTCAAATTTTAATCATTGTGTGTAATAATCCATTACTGCTAATTTTCAATGATTAAAATTTGAATTTATTTTGGGTAGTTATGATTGCATGCATGCATGTTTTTTTTTTTGTTGGGGGGGGGGGGGGTGTGGTTGGGGGAGGGAGATAAGTGAGTATTCTAAGCAAAAACCGAAAGAGGAACAACTAGAGACCAAAAGCTGCTAGTGCAAAAGCAGTAAAGCAGAGAAATGCGAATTGTTAAATAACACACAATTGATAATAGTACTCCAGATGAGAGAAGCAAACCAGTAAGCATCATGTCAAAGCTGCTAGATAAGTAAATCTCAATACCACAATGAGGAAATAAGCAAGTTCCAGAAGCACCAACAACTGGGAGCTGATGTTCAATGAAATAATTGCATGCATGCTATATCTTTACATCTCAAAGAGTTGATACCTTTTCTCTTTTTGGGGCAAAACTAATAATGCTAAGATATTCTAACTAGTCGGTTAGAGATTATATGTTGTGTTTGCTGATATAAAAAAAAATCTTACCGTTTAGATAGTTGTTCAATACTTTCTTCTTATTAAAAACAGAAAAGTCAGACATTACTCTTTTTTACAATAAACAAATGAATCATCGTTTCTAAATTGTGAATTGTGTACTACAGATTGGTTTGCCCGAGTTGACAAGCTTGGTGGTTCAACGATGTGATGAATTAAGTTTCTTATTCTCCACAGCAAGAAGTCTTGTACAACTTAAACATCTTGTGATATCTGAATGTCAAATCATGGAAGTAATATTAAACGAAGAATACATTGAAGATATCAAGGATAAGTTGTTTCCTAAGTTAGAACAATTGACGCTAAATGATCTTCCTTATCTCGATAGATTCTGCTCTGGAAGTTGTGTTGAATTTGCATCTTTGGAGGGATTGCATATAGAGAAGTGTACTAAATTGGAGACATTCATCTGCAATTCCTTGAGTAATGGTAGTGCAAGCTCCAAAGAAATGGAAGACAGGAACGCGGATCAGAACATTAAGAGAGTTACACAAGACTCTCTCTTTGACATAAAGGTGCACTAATATATGTTTCTATTTCTTCATCTTGTCCAACATATATACTTAAGAAAACTACTAATATATGTGATTTTTTTTTTCCACAAAATGGATACACATGCAGGTAGGGTTTCCAAAGTTAAAGAGATTGACCATCAATAACCTACCTAAGCTTGAATCAATTTGGCACACCCAACTTGCTCCAGATTCTTTTTGCAGACTCCAAGAAGTTACAGTTCAACAGTGCAATAGTCTTAAAACTATTTTTCCAGACTCATTGATAGTCCATGTTTCTCAGCAGCTACAAAAATTGATAGTGAACGAATGTGGAGTGGAGGAGATAATTTCCCAGGGAGAGAGACTGGACGATCAGTTTGGCTTCCCAAACCTGATATATTTGGAATTTAGAAGTCTATTCCATCTTAAGAGATTCTATCCAAGGATGCAGGCTTTCAGTTGGCCACAACTCAAAACACTAGTGTTGCTTGATTGTCAGAAACTGGATATTTTAGCCGCTGAAGTTTCAGGCCTTCAGAAAACACAAGACACGCGCATTCTGCGTACTCCAGCAACACTGCCCACTCCGGCTAAACAACCTTCTATTCTAATAAACCAGGTGCGTAATTAACCTACATGTACATGTCACCTTTTGCTCTGTCTCCGTACCCATACTAACGTATCATACATGCCACTAATATTTCAGAGTTCTTTCCCCAAACTGGAAGATTTGACCCTTGTCCCCATGGATATTTGGTACGGTCAACCCACCTCAGCAGTGTGCTGTGAGAAAGCTGTTTTCGCTGGGATCAGCAATAGACACCCACATGGCTCCCTCCCACATTTAAGAACGTTGAGGCTGCATGGATTGGAGAAGCGTATGCGTCTCTGGGAGAACAGAAAACCATCTGGCAAAGAGTTTTCAAAGTTGGAAATTCTGGACGTGAAGTTTTGTGGATTGAATAGTTTAGAGTTGTCTTCATTAATAGTCTACTCCAATCTAACAGTTTTGGAAGTAACCTTTTGCTGGCGATTGCAATATTTGACAACTTATTCCGTAGCTCGAAGTCTAAGGCAACTACAAAAACTGAAAATTGATGAATGTAAAAGTATGAAAGAAATCTTCGCAAGTGAAGGAAACGGAGAAGATGACGGCAATGTTGAGATTGATTTCAGCCGGTTGAAACATTTGGAACTCAATGATTTAATAAGTCTGGAGCGTTTTTGCCCGAGCAATTTCATTGTGAGGTTCCCAAACTTGGAAACATTAGAGGTAAATTGGTGCTCGATCAAGTTGAAGTTATCTTCTGGTATGCTAGAAGATGAATCAAATACGCATCTTCGTAAAGAGGTAAGGGATATGTATTTCCTAATCGCATACTTTAAGTCTTTTCAATACAACTTTGATAACTGGAATCAAGTTTTCTTGTAGGCTTTAAGTACCACTGAGTCTGCTTCTAGCTCGGGAAAAAATCAGAAACAACCTGCCACAAACACCTCTGAACGAGCTGAACGTATCGAGTTTAATGCACGGGAACTCCATGATGACAGCCTTACAAATGAGTTGAACAAACATGGTCCTCTATTGCCTGGCATTTCCAAAAGTGAACATGGAGTTGAAGATGAGATTCATGGAGTTGAAGATGAGATTCAATAAACTCATATCAATTTGCAGAACATGGATCATCATGAGATTATGGACCTAAATCAGAAGCGAATCGTCACCAATACTTCAAAGAATCTTCAGGGCACTGATTTTGACTTGCAAGAGAACCTCAGTGAACGTTTGGAGGAAGAATTGAGGGCTAAAAAAAGCAAACGCCTCAAATTGAAGAATTTTCATTACAATGAAACGCTACTTGTCACAAATGAAGAGGTTGACACAGATGTTGATTCTGATGGTGGTGAAACGGTATGTTTTTATTCATGACTATTATTGATCAGTTATCTTTATCTGCCATACCTTGAACCTACGTCCACTATTGAGAGAAAATCACTATGCTACACTTTCCATATTGGTTCTATCTATATAAATGCAGCAACTTAATTTCATTTATTTTCCTAATCCATTTCAAATGTTTGTACTAATGACAAGGTGGTACAGGTAACAGAGGAAAACGTCAGCATAGATACCGGTGACGATGGTGAACAAATTGATGAAATTACACATATCACGAACGAAAATGAAGATGAAAATTGTGCTAGATCGGTAACTTTATATTTGCCAGACATCTTTTATATTCTCGGTTCGATAAGTTTCACATCATATAGGGACATATCAGATAAATAGAAAAAACTTGATTGATTTTCTTTTCTGCTCAAATATTCCATAATTATTTCAAGAACTAATGAATTTCAAATATTCTTATAAATGATAAAACATCACAGGTAACAAAGAAAACTGTCGATTGTATCAAAAATAGAGAAAAGGAAAAGGAGACTGATACCGATGCTGATCGTGAAGAAATTGGTGAAACTGCACATATCACAAACAAAATTACAGACGAAACTTTTGATGGATCGGTAGCTTTTCACTCACCAAACATCTTTTTTATTCTCTATTCCATCTGAAGAAATTAAGAAGGAGAAAGATGATTCTCATGTATATTTCTTCATCAAACAACTAAGATAAGACACAACAATTTATACAAGAAATCTACCAACTACAACTACCAACTACAACTACTAAACATGGTGCACCATGTTGCACCATGCTGAACAGAAACTCGAACTCCACACGCAACCCCCTAGTTGCACAGAGGAGCCACATGAGGAAAGAAGAGGAAAGAAGAGCAGAAGGAGGACTGGCGAGGACTAGGAACTCGCCATCCGCCAAAGGGCACACCCGCCATCCGCTACGGGCACATCCGCGGGCACATCCGCCATCCGCGGGCACATCCGCGGGCACATCCGCCAAGGGCACATCCGCCATACAGCTAGCTAACTTCAACACTCCCCCTCAAGCGAAGGCTAAAGAGAAACGAGAGCCGAGCTTGACCAATAAGGCTTCAAACTGAGCTGAAGGGAGAAGTTTTGTAAAGACATCAGCAAGTTGCTCACTTGAGCGAATATAAGCAGTAGCAATGATCCCAGATTGGACTTGATTTCTGATAAAATGGCAATCAACTTCGATATGTTTTGTACGCTCATGGAAGACTGGATTAGCTGCAATATGCATAGCAGCTTGGTTGTCACAGTACAGGGTAATAGGAGAGGAACTCCGAATACCAAAATCTCCAAGAATGTTTTTCAGCCAAATGAGCTCACAGGCAGTGGATGCCATAGCTCGATACTCTGCTTCGGCACTTGATCGAGCTACAACGGTCTGCTTCTTGCTTTTCCAAGTCACAAGGTTGCCACCAACAAAGGTACAATATCCGGTGGTTGATTTCCTATCCAGCATGTTGCCTGCCCAATCTGAATCAGTATATCCTTCCAACTTAAAATGATTATGCTTGTGCATCACTATACCCCGGGTAATGGAACCCTTGAGATATCTAAGGATGCGTTTCACAAGCTGATGATGGTGTAAAGTTGGAGCATGCATAAACTGACTCAAGATACTTACAGCATAAGTGATATCAGGGCGAGTGATAGTCAGATAAATGAGCTTGCCTACTAATCTCTGATAAGCAGTGAGATTATGAAGAGGTTCACTATCAACATCAAACTTGTGATTACTTGGAAGAGGGGTTTTAGCAGGCTTGCAGGCAGACATGTCTTCCTCTTTCAACAGATCAATCACATATTTCCTCTGTGTCAGGAAGAGACCTTTTTTAGACTGGTCCATTTCAATTCCGAGAAAGTATCTAAGGGGACCAAGATCCGTGATGGGAAACGAGGACTGAAGAGTAGACTTAATGGCTTGAATTTCATCAGCATTATCCCCAGTAATAATAAGGTCATCAACATAAACAAGAATCACCAACTTACCAACCAGACCACTTCTAATGAACAAAGAGGAATCACCAGAGCTTCTTTTGAAACCAGCCTGAAGGATGACAGAGCTGAGTTTGGAATACCATGCCCTTGGTGACTGTTTGAGACCATAAATAGCCTTGTGCAGCTTGCAGACCAATCCAGGCTCATTTTCTTGATGATGACCAGGAGGTATCTTCATAAACACATCTTCTTCCAGATCCCCATGAAGAAATGCATTTTTTACATCCATTTGATGAAGGGACCAACCAGAATTGATGGCAATTGACAAGAGAACCCTCACTGTGTTCATCTTTGCTACAGGAGCAAATGTCTCCTTATAATCCACTCCAAATGTCTGAGTGAATCCGCGAGCTACAAGGCGAGCTTTGCATCGTTCCACTTCACCATTGGAATGAAATTTTACTTTATAGACCCATCTAGCCCCAACAATTTTATGCCCTTTAGGAGCCTGCACAATACTCCAAGTCTTGTTGTCATTCAAGGCTTGTAGTTCATCAACCATAGCTTGTTTCCACACGGCAGATTTACTGGCTTCTGCATAATTTCTTGGCTCTGTTACAAGACTGATCTTGGTTATGAAGGCACAATACGCTGATGAAGCATGAGATGGGATCACAATATTCCCAATTGAATGTTTGGACTTATGAAGTTCAAAACCTTTCAATTTCTCAGGCAGTTTCCTAGTCCGACTAGGATTTCGTCTTGGAACAGGCAAAATTGAACTTCCAGTATCGATTTGACTTGGAGCAATACCATCATTATCAGCCGCCTCATTAGTCTCTAAGTCATCATCTGTCGCTAGAGAAAAATCAAGAGAAGGAGAAAGATACTGAACAGCGGACCCCTCTGCAGACTCCCCTGCAAGTCTCTCTTCAGGAACATTTGCAGGTGTCTCTGCAAGAATTTCTGTATGTTCATTTGCAGATCTAGAAGTTGGAATTTCAGCAATGTTATATGATGATTCTGTTGCAGCCTCTGCTCCCGGTTCAGTTGCAGGAACATATACGGAGCTATCAAATAACTCCCCCTGCAGATCACACTCATGGCTTTGAAAAAAGAAATTTGCCTCATCAAATCGAACATCTCGAGAGACAATAATCTTCTTTGAAATTGGATCATAGCATTTGTAGCCTTTCTGTGATGATGAGTAACCCAGAAAGGCACACTTCAAAGCTCTGGGATCAAGCTTGTCTCTGTGAGTAGACTGAATGTGAACAAAACAGGTGCAACCAAACACCCTCAAATGATCAATGGTAATATCTCTCTTCATCAAAACAGAATATGGAGACTTAAAATCAAGAACTCTTGATGGCAATCGATTGATTAAATAGGCTGCAGTTTGGATAGCATTTGACCAAAATCTCTTGGGGACATTTGCCTGAATCATAATTGCCCGAGTTTTTTCCAGAAGATCTCTATTCTTCCTCTCAGATACACCATTTTGTTGTGGTGTACCAACACAGCTAGTCTGATGTAAAATGCCATTGACACATAGATACTCAGTCATGACTTTAGAGGTATATTCTGTCCCATTATCTGATCTTAACATGCATATGCTTGAAGAGAAATGGTTTTTAACCAGATTATGAAAATCCTCAAAGCACTTCTTTACCTCATATTTATGTTTCAAGAGGTAAACAAATGTGGTTCTAGAAAAATCATCAATGAATGTGACATAATATTTATAACCATCAAAAGATTTCATTTTTGCAGGTCCCCATACATCAGAGTGAATCAGTTCAAACTCCCTAGAGGCTCTAGAACATGAGTTTGAAAAAGGTAATCTAGTAGATTTAGATTTGTGACAAGTTTCACAATCTGAAACTGATTTACATAGATTTGGGAATAAATGAGACAAAACATGAGTTGAAGCATGGGCAAGACGCATGTGCCACAACTGCTGTCGAGTAGAAGACGTCGACTCAGCAAGAAAACTCTTTGCAAAAGTTGAGGAAGTGGAAATATAGTACAATCCGTTCAAGTAAAATCCCTCACCAATCTTCCTCATTGTCACTCGATCCTGAAAAATGACATTGGTTTTTGAGAATAAAACCAGACAATCTAAGCAATGAGTTAATCTCCCAACAGATAAGAGCTTGAAAGGAAAAGATGGCACATACATAACACTTGACTGTTTATGATCAGAAAATAAAGTCATTTTTCCCTTTCCTAAAATAGGCACTCTATTCCCATTGGCAACCGAAACAAAGGAGGGGATTTTTAAAAGAGAAAGATGATTTAGACAAGATGAATCATGAGTCATATGATCAGAAGCTCCTGAATCAACAATCCAAAAATCATGATTTTTACTAAGATCAAGAGCCGTTGAGATTGCACAGATGATACCTGGAATTTCATCCCTAGAAGCCAATTTTCCATCCGCCAGATATCCAGCAAATTTGCCTAGCATTGCAGTAGCAACTTCTGGATTAGCATTACCTTGCTTCTGCTGCAAGAAGACTGCAAACTCATTTATGAGAGTTATAGGGTTAGCAGCGAAGCTCATCATTGCCTCTGAGCAGTCTCCCTCAGCTATATTAGCTCTAGCAGTAGGATTCATTCTTATCTTCCCCTTCTGTCCCCTTTCATTATTGAATTTTGGCTTTAGTTCAGGGTGCAAAATCCAACATGTTTTCTCCTCATGGCCTATACCTGATCTACCAATTGAAATGCAATAAGAACACTTGAGATCTGGTCTCCTTCCTTTATAAGGCCTGACAGTTGCATTAGCATTTGAGCTTGAACTAGAACTAGCAAAGGCTCTAGCTTCATTGTTGTGATCAACCACTGAAACATCAGCTCTCATCACTTTTCTCCTAGTTTCCTCTCGATGTATAGTAGTACAAACAGTTTGGAAGGCGGGAAGAGGAGATTGCATAAGAAGATGGCTTTTCACATCATCATATTCAGGGCTAAGATTAGCAAGCAATAAGAAAATCTGATCTTCTTCAGCTCTTTTCAACAAAACCTTTCTATCAGTAGAAAAAGGACGATACTGATCTAGCTCATTCCACATAGTTTTCAACCGGCCAAGGTATTCAACAAAAGTAGAGTTACCTTGCTGCAGATCAGCCATTTCCTTTTTGAGTTCAAAAATCCGTGCAGCATTGTTTAAATCGCCATACAGATCGTTGATTTCTTTCCACAGTTGGAGGGAATTTTCAGCATAGCCAAAGATCTCACGCATCTTTGGTTCCATGGAATTTAATATCCATGTCATGAGAAGCTGATCCTGAGCAAACCAAGCAGCATACTCCTTTGCAGAGGTTGATGGAATGGAGACTGAGTCATCAATGGCGCTGAGCAGCCTTTTACCTCCAAGTGCACGCTTGACCTCTCTGGACCAAGAGAGATAGTTGTGCTCGTTGAGGAGAATAGGAACAAGTCGAAGGTTGGTGTTGGAGTCATTGACTCCAGCCGCATATGATGCAGAACTTGAAGCATCTTCAATATCGCCACCACCAGTCATATTATGAAGGACTGGTGCAACAAGCAATTAGTGTAAAGATGAAAGAAGGAATGGAGTGCAGAAGCAGGTCCTAATCGGAACCTTGCTCTGATACCATGAAGAAATTAAGAAGGAGAAAGATGATTCTCATGTATATTTCTTCATCAAACAACTAAGATAAGACACAATAATTTATACAAGAAATCTACCAACTACAACTACCAACTACAACTACTAAACATGGTGCACCATGTTGCACCATGCTGAACAGAAACTCGAACTCCACACGCAACCCCCTAGTTGCACAGAGGAGCCACATGAGGAAAGAAGAGGAAAGAAGAGCAGAAGGAGGACTGGCGAGGACTAGGAACTCGCCATCCGCCAAAGGGCACACCCGCCATCCGCTACGGGCACATCCGCGGGCACATCCGCCATCCGCGGGCACATCCGCGGGCACATCCGCCAAGGGCACATCCGCCATACAGCTAGCTAACTTCAACACCATCTCTTATACATATATAGACGATGTTATATAATATCACGACGGAGACTATAATCCGTCTTGTAGTTTTTTTGTTTTGTTTTTGATACATGTCTTGAAGTTCTGTTTACATATATACATATTACACTCGTGTTAGCTAACTTACTAGACGTCTAGAAGTTTAGCTTTTGTAGTTCGCAGTATTGTTGTTAAGTCTTAACCATTACCTGACCTGAGTGACCTCTCAGGAATATGTTCAGGCCCTTGAGATCACTGCGACTGATCAAGGGGTCATAGCAACAGAGGAAGAAAATCTTGCCATCAGACCAGTAGGCGAAGTCACAACTCTTGTGTTTCCAGTCATTCAGTCTCCTCCTTTTGCTGAAGTAGCGGGGAAACAAGCATTTTCAGGCCCGAACTTAGAGCCTCTAGCCGAAGAAACAAGGCATGTTGAGGAACAAAGTGATCCCTTTGAGCCTTCAGCTGCTGCTACAGGAACTCCAACACCGATAATTCGTACACTGGCCCCTCCAAGTTCTCCAAAGTCATCTGGAGCAACACGATCCTTGAGAGAGAAACTTCAAGCTCTGTCCACCAACAAGGTCGACATAGTTCAAAGCGGTGCCAATTGTGAAGAAGTCGGTGAAGCTACACATGTCATAAACAAAACTACACGAAACAATCGTTTATGTAGTTCTATACTTCTATTTGCCATGTTACATATATGCAATACACTTGTTTAGTATCCATATTGTTTATAGGGAGCATATATATTTTTAGCACATAAAATGTTCCCTTAAGATGTGAATCTATTTGATATCTTTATGTCTAACCATACCTGACCTCTTAGGAACATGTTCAACCGCTTGAGACCACTGCGACTGATCAAGGAGTCATAGCTCCAGTGGAAGAAAATCTGGCCATCATACCCGTAGGCGAATTCACAACTCCTGTGATCCCAGTCATTGAGCCTTCTCCTTTCACCGAAAAAGTGGGGAAACAAGCATTCTCAGGCCCGAACCTAGAGCCTCTAGCTGAAGAAGCAAGGCCTGATGTTCATCAGACTCCCAATGCACCAGAGCAGCATGTTAAGGAACAAAGTGATCCCTTTGAGCCTTCAGCTGCTGCCACAGAAACTCCAACTCTTATCATTCCTGCCCTTCCCCCTCCAAGTCCTCCGAAGTCATCTGGGGTGAAACGATCCTTACGAGAGAAACTTCAAGCTCTCTCTGCAAAGAAGGCTGCTAGCAGTTCAGGCCTGCCTGAGGAGGTGAAGACGAAGCTCAAAGCTCTTATTGCTACTGCCAACTTGAAAGAGCCTCACACCAGACAACAGCTCTTAGCACTGTTGTCCAGTTTCCAACTGTCTACTACGAAATGGATAGCTGATCTCGCTGTTCAAGATCTATCAAAGTTACAGCTGGTTCTGGACAAGGAGGAGTCATTATGCCAAGAACTGGCTGCTCTTATAGCTCAGGATGCCAAGCTTGATGGAAGAAGTCACATACTCCTCTCTGAAGGTAACTTGGCTGAAGAAAACATCCAGAAGGTTCAGGAGCACAAGGTGGAGCTGGTGGCTGTTGAAGAGCAAATTAAGAAGCTTGAGGCGCGAGCAACTTCACTAAGGGATGTGATCGCCCTTCTCGAGAAGAGTTATTCTGGTTTTGAAGCTTCATTGGATCAGCTGGTAGAGGAACATCAACTCAACCAACTCTCTGTGGATTCAACAAGCCAAGAGTTGCTTAGGACTCGTGCTGAGAGTGACAGCTTATGTACTGCTATCTTTACTTATCTCCGCCAGCTATTGCAGGCCTCAGTGTCGCACTTTGGCAAGTGTATTATAGCTGATGCATTGTGGTGGAGCAAAGCATGAGAGGCTTCTGTCCTCTTCTTTGATCAATATGCTAGGTACCTTTGACACTGATTTCTTTATTGAAAGTTTTCTACATTTCTTGGTATTGATTTTGATTTCACCGGATCATAATCACATTGTCCACAACCAGACCAATGTACGTATTTTGTTTTTTTGGATAAAAGACCAATGTATGTATTAATTGTTGTCGTAATATCTTGGATTAAATCCATTAATCCGTTTAGGTTTCATTTTCGATAAAGTTTTAACCATTATGTCAATAATGTGCACAACCGTTTCACGACAAAAATAATAATCATGCACCAGAAATCAAACATGAATCGGTTTCTCACCATTATTAGCAGCGTCTGGAAAAATAATAATAATAAGAACTAAAAATCGCATCAACAAGAAGATAACTACACTAGCCAATCACCAAGCCAACGAGTAATTTTTCTTCACCTAATCCCAAGTAAGGTGCGTAGATAGACATCGATCATATTGTCAAGACATTTCAAGCCACACCCGCCTTTCATCCACAAGAACCAAGAATGCCGACGCTAAGCAAATCTTGGTAAGTGCGTGGTTGCGTTCTCTGGATTTTTGTTTTTGTTTCTATATTCGTTACGTTCTTTTATATCATCAATTTTACTACTATCATCTTTGTTGCATATACAATAGCGTTTTTTTTTTAAAAGTAAGTTATCGTATTCTCTCTTTGTATTTATTCCATAATTCGTACAATTTTATATAAATTAATAATAAATAAATACTTTGCTCGCCTGGAAGTTTCTACCAATTAAGGTGGCGGACTTACCAAACAAATAGGTTTGATTCTTGAGAAAATATAAATCTCAGACAAAAAAACACCAAATAGGTTTGATTCTAAAATTTAATTTTAAGACAAAACAAAACAGTGGAACCATTTGATTGCAAAGCCCATTGATTTTTAACCAAGGTGGCAGACGTACCGAAACCGCTCGATTTATAATCCTCTCTAGCTACTCTCTCATCGAAAATATGCTTCTTGGATCTACAGTCCAAAATAGGTCGATTCATATTAGCACAAGATCCAAGTTTCTATCTACCGGAAACAATAACACTACAGCATACAGTTGTGAATGTTGAAACAATGGAGATGACTGAAGATAATAAGGTACGTGAAGACGATGCTACTTTAAATTTGGAATCGATCTAAGTAATCACTGAATCAATGATTTACCAGATGTATGCTTATACATATATAACGTATCCTTCATCATTTGACAATGATTTCTTCGGTTTTGGAGGACATTATTTCACAAATATAAAGTATTCATTGAAAGAGATTTTAAAGATATATTTCTATTACAATTCTTATCGTGTAGTTTTTATACAAAGTGATGCATAACTGGCCATGCTTGATTCAAATCATATTAATTGTGGACTGGGTATGTGATTACCTGACCTGAACTGGCTAGAGAATCTAGCAGGTAGGTAGGTCACGCATCCCACATCGTCTGGGAGAGAGTGGATGTTGTGCTTATATGTACAGAGTCGGGTTGATACATTGAGACGCGTTTTAGGGTGAAATCCCAAAAACAAATCTGTGGGGGTCAGTGGGCCCAAAGCGGACAATATCTCAAGTGTATGGACTTAGCTGTTACAGATAGCATCAGAGCCTGTCCCCGGCCGGAAATGTGCCGACGCGGACGTCGGACCCTAAGGGGGGTGGATTCCTTAGGGTGGATTGTGATGATCTTGACCTGGCTAGAGAATCTAGCAGGTAGGTAGGTCACGCATCCCACATCGCCCGGGGGAGAGTGGATGCTGTGCTTATATGTACAGAGTTGGGTTAATACATTGAGACGCGTTTTGTGATGAAACCCCAAGAACAAATCCGTGAGGGTCAGTGGGCCCAAAGCGGACAATATTTCAAGTGTGTGGACTGGGCTGTTACAAGGTATCACCATATCAGACACAAATTCTCTTGCGATAAAGACGATAGTCAGTGTGAGGGGAATTTGCTTCGTTATCAAAGAAGGAAAAAAGTGTTTAATTTTGAAGCTGTGTTTTAGTAAACTGATCATTTTCCCTCAGCCCACCTCTCATGATACTAGTGAGGTTTGAACCTGTAACATTTAGTGACCACGACTCACTAGTGTGTATTCTAAGGTCTCATGACTTAAACATTAGAAAGGCTCCTCAGTCCTCGGGTTATGCTCACCGTATAACACATTGGTATATATGCTTGTTTCATACGGTTATAAGAGAAGGGAAAATGTAGGATTTAGTACTGTACACTGTTAAAAAAAAAAAAACAATCAATTGATACTGTTCAAGGAAGATTAATTCCGTAACTTCCGTAGTGTGTCTTGTCCTAATAAGGCTAGTAGTCTAGATTCTTTATTAGATATGGAATCCCTGATTACCAGGGATACTTGATGTAATGCCTATATAAAGGCCTCCTTATCAATCAATAAAGACACACTTTTCCTATCATTCTTTTATCCTAAAACACGTTATCAGCGCGTTGCTCTAGCCTCCCGTCTAATAGCCCTAAAAAAAAGTTTTTTTTCGAAACCCTAATCCCTACCGCCGGCCGCCGTCCTTACCTCCGGCACCGTCGGTCCATTCTCGGTAGTACCTGCGCTGCCGACCTGCCTCCCTGCCGCGCCGCTCCTCCTCTGTCTCTCAGCAGCAGCCCTCCTCGCTCGGCTGCAACCTATCATTCACCTGCAGCCCTACCCGCTCGCCAGCAGCCCTCCCTTGCGTGCTATCCCTTGCACGCATCCCTCGAAGGCCAAGATTGCTTGCAAGCCAAGCAAGCGGCCCTCGAAGCCTTCTTCGTTGCTGAGAAGACATCAAGAAAAATCGAAGAAAACAAGCTTCTCCAAAAGTCAATTTTCTTTCGATCCAGCTTCAATTGAAGAGGTAAATATTTTATAAAAGTTCCCGCTTATGAAATTTTAATAGTTGGGTTATGTCTTCTGCCGGGACCTTTTCGTGTCCCTGCTACCTCATCCCGATTCTATCGCTCCTCGGGACGGCATACGGAAATTTAGTCACCCCAGTGCCAACGTTTTCGGGGTAACTTTGATGTTACCGGCCACCGTTATGCTTGTGACTGTGATGTCACTGTGAACCATAACATCTCTTTTTCAAAAGAAAATAAAGGGAAGATATCGATTGTGACTTGATGTCACATTATGCATCGATTTATGTGACCATAATATATCTTGGCACTGTTCTAAAAGAAAAAAAATCAAACTTGATTAGTATTCAAAATACTAACGTCTCCCTATTGTGTTTTGTAGATGGCTGACACTCAGCGTCCAGAATTCGACATCTTGGATGTCCAAGGCAAGGAACACAAGAGGTGGGTCTCAGATGTAGAGAACACCTTCATTGGCAAAAGATTTACAGCCACCATTGTCCCTCCTGAGGATGAAAACTTGCATGCTTCTCCTGAACAGAAAGCTCAAGCCCTGATGTTTCCTGAACAGAAGCAATACCTGAGGAAGACCGATCCCAAAGAGCTATGGGACATCCTCAAAGACCGCTTCGACAATGTTCATGACGCAAAACTCCCTGACCTTTTGTCAGATTGGGAGCAAATCCGCTTATTGGATTTTGATTCCGTCCAGGAATACCATCAGACTATGCTTAATTTACAGTCTGATCTGAGCTTTTGTGGGGTCGACAAGACCGATGATGATATGATGGAGAAGACATTCACGACGTTCCCAGAATCTGCCTCCATGTTGTCGCATCAGTACCGTGATTTCCGTGAGAAAGGCACCATCAAAACCTTCAGTGACTTGATGAATGTGCTTCAAAGAAAGAAGAGGTACCATGAGCTTATTCTGACTACCAACAAAAGGCCTAGAGGTCCGAAATTCTTAGCCGAATCTCACCAAGTCCGTGGTCGGGCTCCTAAGCCAAGGAGTCATCCTCGCGAACGTCAAGCACCACCACCACCAAGTGCGCCAAGAGCAACACGTGGGGGAAGAGGAGGAAGAGGAGGTGCCGGCCCTAGCCGGAACCTCACATGGAAACGGGAAAGCGGCGCCGCCGCAGCTCCAAAAGGGGGGAATTACCGGTTCGGTTCCGGCCCCAAGCGTGGTGGCCACGCCTCAAACAATGCTTCGGCTCCTTGCTTCAAATGGGCTCTAAGAATCACTTCCAACGTGATTGCAAAGCAAGTAGAGATGTCCAAGCTGCTTACAAGAAACACAAGCAATACATGGAACAAGAAACGAACTATGTAGGAGACTTTGAGGAAGAAGAGTACGATGAAGAAGATACCAACTTCACCGTTGATGACTTCCAACCTACTAAGAAGCGTAGGACTAAGGAGTATGATACTCCAGATTATGAATAAGTATTTGACGTAAGGAGGGTACTGGGAGGGACCACAAGGAGGGTACTGGGAGGGACCACAAGGAGGCACAATGGTTCACAATGGCCTGTTGACCCGAAGTCCACCAGTGCCGCGCCAGAGACGCAGCAACACCCCCCCTTCGGCCTATTGAGCACTCCGTAGAGGGTTGGACCTCCCCGCAAAGCCTTTTACATACACAAGGATCGAACCTTCGACCTTACTTAAGTAACTCAGTCTGCTTACCAACTGAGCTAGACATTGTGGGTGGTAATATTAGATTTCTACTGAGACTTTGAATATTTTTTGTCTTTTCATTTTGAGAGAAATATCACTTTAGTTATCGAATTTTGCTTCGTTCGACACTTTGGTCATCCAACTTTTAAAAATTTCATTTTGGTCAAACAACTAAACCATCGTTTATCACTTTGGTCACTCCGTCTCTTTTCTCTGTGAAATATGTTTTTGTCTTCATCCCTAAATTACCCTTGAGTTAACAGAGAAAAGAGACGGAGTGACCAAAGTGATAAACGGTGGTTTAATTGAATGACCAAAATGAAATTTTTAAAAGTTGGATGACCAAAGTGTCGAACGAAGCAAAATTCGATGGCCAAAGTGATATTTCTGCCTTTCATTTTCATTGACTAACGGGGGACCAATTAACTTTGGACTTCAACTAGTAGTGCACATGACTTGCACATGGCTGGGTGCAAGTGTACTTCAGTGGCTGTGTTACTGTAACTATACTTCTCACGTGAAATTCAAATAAGGAAGAAGCTAAGGAAAACAAAAAAAATTGGCTTTGTATCCACTGGATTACGCATACAGTCTACAAGGCAACTGTTTGGGTTAAGGGTTCAGCGTCCGGTATACGTTGTATTCGCTCTTGATTTGTTTAGTTGCTAAGGTTTCAATTATAACGCTCACGTAATTGGCGGAGCGTGCTTGTCCCATTGTGCGTGATTGAAGACGCAGCGAGAGTAACTAAGGTGAGTTAACCTCACGTTGTTCTCATGAACAAGTTACTTTATAGTTATTGAATCGTTGAATGTGAAATTGTTTTATGAAAATAAACATTTGTTTAAATTATATGAACTTGATCAACTACGGTTTACGGGTAAGTAAAAATGGTTTTAATATAAAAATTGATTTTAAATGTGTTTTACGATCAATGACTATAGTTGGTAGTGGTGGACTATTCCTGAGTGAATGTCTACCTCTGTGTGTGTGTGTGTGTGTGTGTATATATATATATTTACATGAAATATATATGTGTTGAGGTTGTGGAATTTGTGAAACAAAAACTTTTGTGACATGCTTGGATTGGGTGAATTGCCTCGGTCATGGAATTGTTATATTAAAAATCAAGTGGATATATGTGGTGAGGGTGCGTGATTTATTTGTGTTGTGTAAATAAACTTCACGTGAACCCAATTTAAATTGTGTTATTAAAATAGTTTCATTTATCAATAAATTATGAAAATATTTCTATACAAATGCGTTTTGCTTTTAAATCATATGGACTCGTTCGTCTACAGTCCATGGGTAAGTAAAATGAGGTTTTAAATGTGAACTCATTTTAAAGGAATTTCTCGTGAGTATGGACTATTTATGGATAATGTTAGTGGGTTATTCATGAGCGAGTATTATTGCCTAGATATATAAGTTGTGTGAACTTTATATCTTGTTGATGCAAAGTGTGTGTGTGTGTTTATGAATTTGGATACAATACTGTTGGAGAGTTATTTTGAGTGATTTCAATGTAGCAAAGGATTGGATGATTATATTGTGTTGGAGTTCTTTTGCTAGAATTGGAACTTGTGCCTTAGTGGTGTTGACAATTATATCGGGAACCACGCCTTGGCCGGGTTAGTGGGAACGATTAATAGAGCTCTAGTCTGTCTGTCAAGTATTGCATGGGGGATGACTTAGTGTTGGCGAACCCATGAGTACATGTTTTGTTGGGTATTACATGGGGAATGACTTTTTTTGAAAATTGGGGTGTCATAGTCAATTAATATGAAAGAAAGATTACATTACCAGCATGACTCACCAGGAAAGACCTGGCTACGTCAAAAGCGAGCCATGAAAGGCAAACCTAAGCATCAAAACCTAGCTTCACCTAAAACAATACAACCTTAGGAATAAGTCAAAAACAAGTAACCAAGTAACAAGCGACGCTACCAAGATAGACCCCGAAGCGACGTCAAAGACCTATCTCGATTTATTATGGGAAAGATAACTAGACTAAATTACTCAGATTCTAAGGCCCAAGCATAATGGACCCTAAGTCTGATCTCAGGCCCAGGCCTAAAAGCCTATACCCGAAACCAAGCCCGGGATCTCCTCACCACCTCCGACAGCCGGGCTTGCTCCCATCACAGCACCTCCATCATGCAAGGTGATCGGATTCTAAACACCAAAAGAAAATCCTACAACCCCAAAGGACTGCTCAAAACTCCAAATCAAGAGAAGTCACACCCAATCAACAAAGCTTGGCACCATCTGAAAACCGCACCCAGTTGAAACGGAATAGCCGATCGGAGAAGCAACGACCGCAACGACCGCCGCGGCCGATACCAAGAAAAGCAACGACTGCTGCCGATCGGATTCGTAGGAAAACGAACTCAACCTCGACTTCGACTTTAGCTCTTCCGGCCAGCCCCTGCTACTCTGAAAAAGTAGCAAGAACCTCGTTCTTCTTCTTGGTGCTACGCCGAGATGCCTTGCCGGCAAACGAGATCGAGATTGCCACCACCGGATGGTGCAAAACCTAGGAACCTAGATTTACCTTTACGCCCCTGAAAACTCGGAGCAAAGATACTCGTTTTTGGAGTTTCCTTATGGGGAATGACTTAGTGTTGGTGAACCCATGAATACATTTTTACAAAAGGAAAACTTATGTTGTCCTCATTTGATTGTGTTGAAGACCTCGTTATTCTTGAGTATGAAACTTGTTGTTGTTTCATTGTTTTCTTGTTGAGAAATTATTATGTTGCGCTATTGTCTTGTTCTAACATGGTTTACTCATACGAGTTTTAAAAGTTTACCGGGTTTGTTGTTTACAACCTGGTGCACTAATCCATGGTGTAGGGGTTAGTCGTGCAGCTGATGATTAGCAGAGTTGAGGCGGCGGTTGATAGCTGCGGCCAGTAGATGCAATCCTACTTTTTAGCTTGTTTTTTTTTTGTGTGTAGTGAGACATGAGTTGAACAATTTCACAACACATAATTCAAGTTCTAGGATTTTAAAGAAGAATGAAGGTACAGTGGCAAATGAGATTCACTTTCAGACAGAGTTTATAGTTTCCAATTTATTCCCCTGAAAATCAAGAAGATGAATAGAGGTCGAGAATTTCTGGGGATTATGGAAGTTGGTCGGTGATGGGTAGTGATGGTAGTGGTCAATCAGATTTGGTTGGATGAGATTGATTGAGAATGAGAAATAGGTGAGAGAGCCCTAATCGAATTCAAGATGTGGTAATATTAGATTTCTATTGAGAATTTGAATATTTTTTGTCTTTTCATTTTCATTGACTAACGGGAGACCAATTAACTTTGGACTTCAACTAACAGTGCACATGACTTGCACATGCCTGGGTGCAAGTGTCCTTGGTGTAACAATACTTCTCACGTGAAAATTCAAATAAGGAAGAAGCTAAGAAAAAAGAAAAAATTGGCTTTGGATCCAGTGGATTACGCATACAGTCTATAAGGCATCTCCCTTTCCGTTTGGACTTTCGGCCTCCACTACAGACTTCTCATTCCTCAAGTCCTTAAGAATATGCAAAGCCGTTTCTCCTATTTCAGAAACAACAATATTGATTAGGGCGGGGCGTTTTGGCCCGAGGGATCGAAAACTCGACCCGAAAACCCGAAAAAACCCAAAATGGCCCGGGTCTTGATTTTCAAAAGCCCGAACTTGAAAAAGCCCAAACCGAATGTGTGTAGGCCTGAACGGGATCGGGCCCTGTTTTTCTGTGGACCAAAAGCCCGAACCGGCCCGATCTAGATCTGTAACGCCATGTGTCACCACTTGATTGGTCCATAATTAATTGAAAAAAAAAAACAAAAAAACTAGCCCTGCACCTGAGCCACACGCCCACACTTCCTCAGCCTTCGACCTCTCCGCCTCAGCCTCGCCTCGCCTCAGCCCTCACCTTCAGCCCTGAATCCGTTTCCAGATTTGTGAGTCTCAATCTCAGTCACCAAACTCTCCAAGCCACAATTTCCTGCTCAATCAAAGATCCGATCATCAACCAAACTTCACCACCAATAGATCTGATCATCAACAAGCCAACTGCACCAACTCGATTACAAACCTACTAGGCTCATCATCATCAGAAGAGGACGACAACTTCCAGAAGGGCGCCCACGACTGTTCTGACCACCGATACCTCGAATTTCGGAGAAATGGTGCAGGAGTTCACTGGGATCCCAGCACCACAACAGGTTTTTGGGGGAGTACTGGCCTGAGAGGGGGAGGTTGCCTTCGGCAGCGGCGCGATTGACGGTCTCGTCGACCTTGGAGGTTGTGCGGTTGTAGACAGAGATGGGGAAGCCTTTCTTGGCGATGTTGAGGGCGAGGTTCTGACCCATCACGGCCTGGCCGATGTGGGAGAGAGCTGTCGAAGACTCCATTTCTCATTTTTGAGGGTTTGGGTTGGCGAAGAAGAAGAAGAGGAGGGAGAGAAATGGAGGAGGGTTTGTTTGGTACACAACAGATTTTTGGGCCCGAAAAAAAGTCAAAACCCGGCCCGAACGGGCTTGATCGGTCCCTGCAGTTCAGAAAGCCCGAACCGGCCCGAACCGATTTTTTCGGGATTTGGGTCGGTTTTCACAATTTATGGGCCTCGCCCGGCCTGTGCCCACCCTTAATATTGATCTTGTGAGATTTCGGTTTAGGGCAAAAGAACGAAATCCGATCAGGAGAGCGGGAATCTATGAAGACCAAAGTGTTAGAATCAGACCCAAAGAGGCCTAAACTGAATGATCGACCATTCATCCCCTGACTTTGGTGGGTAAGACGTCAGAGCCGCCAAATTGAGGATTTGCCCGTATCTGGACGCCATTAACTGCCCATGTTTTGGATTTTGATTTCGACAAGTTTTGCTGTCTGCTGTCGAGTATCAATATTAGTATATTACCTAAGAAGATGAAGAAACTCTCATGCTTACCGAAACTAGGGAGCCGAAAAGTTCAATTGCCATCTTGATGGATACGGGATCGGTGCTTCCATCATTGGAAGACATTCAATAGCAAATGTCATTTGTGCCAAGTCTGTCAAAATTTGAATTTGACCAAAAGATTTGCATACTCCATTAGAGATGCTCTTCATAAGTTTGCTAGTTTATATATGGTTCTCTTCTGTATATGCAGGTTTGACTATTGGTTTGACTTGCTTTTCCACAGTGAAGTAAAAACTAAATCCTCTTGTTCAAACTAAAGAAACTATATAGTAATTAACATCACTTGTTCAGTTTTTGATTGTATTACTTGCTGAGTTTTACTCATACAGATGGGGTGACGGGTGTTATTTACATTCTATGTTTCAGATTGGTGCAAAACAGATGAATAGCGCCCAGAGATTTTGCTTATAGGCAGGCAACTGATGATTTGGTACTTTAAGGTTCGTCACTGTACTTGTTTTGTTTTTTTCTTTCTAATTTTTTTTAATCTAAAGATGAACTGGATTAGAAGAACCGAATAATAAAGCCATTTCACAAGAATATCCCCAGTGTTCAAACTATAATGCTTCAAATTCAGATGAACTGAAATAATGATTTCAAATACATAATGATGTCCTGCAACTGGCTTTTTCTATGCCATCGTAGCTAGAGGTTAGCTCAAACTTGTAGCTTCTGTTAATGTTCTAATTTTTTCAAAAATCTGTTTCATTTGATAATACTAAACATCTTTTGCTCCTTAACTTACAAGTTAAATAGTTTATGCATAGAGCTTAACCTATGCCAAACTGGCAAACTGTGCTTAAATGCTGTACACTACCAGAAAAGGGGTTATAGCCGACGATATGGGAAAAAACGGCCGACGAAATAGTACTTCGTCGGCTATAATGGGTCATAGCCGACGAATTAATATTTCGTCGGCCACATCGTCGGCTATAATATTATAGCCGACGAGTTGTCTGCCGTCGTCGGCTATAACTATAGCCGACGAAAAGTTTTTGGTTATAGCCGACGAGGAGGGTATTCGTCGGCTATAACTCTTATATCAGATCCATTCCGCAGCAGCGAGCTCATTCGTCGAAAACATTTCGAAAACGCTCTGAAATCGTCCAAAACCTCGGCCATAAGCTTGAAAGGTACGTATATTGCTGTATGTGTTGATTTAGTTGGTTATATGCTAGAGGTGTGTTAATTTAGAGTTTAATTAGAATAAATGTGTGATTAATTTGATATATATATATGTGTGTGTGTTGAGATGAGATTATTAATGGGGGTTGATATGTTGGTTAGATAGAATTGAAGTTCTGTTAAAGATCTGTGATTGATTGTTGATTTAGAAGTGATTTTAGATGAATTTAATGAAAAAATGTATATATATATTAATTAATTTAATTGTAATTAAAAATATATTGTTGGTATATATAAAAAATACATTGTGTTTAATTAATTAGGGAGATTGACGATGTTTTAATTAATTTAGGGATGCATGTGTGTGTATATATATATATATATGTGTGTGTGTGTGTGTGTGTGTGTAATGATGAATATTTTAATTAATTAGTACGTACGTACGTACGTAGTACGTGCATATATACATATCTATATATAGCTATATTTATTTCTTGAATTTACAGGATGGACAAGAGTTGGATTACCCTTGGAAGATGGGATCAGGCGTATCATGATGGAGTTAGGAGTTTCCTGGATTTTGTGATGGCTAACTGTGGAGACACTACACTTCATTATTGTCCGTGTAAAAAGTGCAAGTGTGCCACCCCACGACACTGGTTTTCCATAGAGACAGTGGAGCAACACCTGGCTAGATATGGATTTTGGGTCCTATACACTAATTGGATTTATCACGGTGAACCAGAGTTTGCGGGTCCTCATGATCATGGACAATTTGCCGAGAGAGGGAGTTCGTCCAATGATCCAACAACGAACTGGATCAACGATATGTTTCCTCGTGAGAGCGGTGTCTTTGATGAAGCACCAGATGTGCAACTCCCTCCTCCGGAGATGGAGTGTTTCCCTGATATTGAGCCACTCGAGCCATTACCCCGATCACCGGTCAACACAAGTGGTATGGAAAAGTACAACAACCTGATCGCATTGCAACAGACTCCGTTGTACCCCGGATGCAGTAAGACTGTCCTTGAAGAGTGATGAAGTTCAAAACGGAGAACAAAGGCACTGTCAAATCGGTTGATGATTGGCTAAAGATATGGGGTGGGGCGATGCCCCCCGGACATCGGCTTCCTACCAGTCATCATAAGGTGCGACATATCCTTAAAGATCTCGGCCTTTCCTACATCAAGATTCATGCATGCAGATACGATTGCGTTCTGTTTTACGGGGAAGGACTTGCAGATCTTGAATACTACCCAGTATGCAATACAGAGCGGTATAAGTTCACTCCTAAAGGGAACAAGAAAGCTGTGAAGATACTTCGGTACTTCCCGCTGATTGATAGGCTTGAGCGGTTGTTCATGTGTGCTTTCACGGCCGAAGCTATGAGATGGTGGGCTGAGAGGAATGTGCCTGACGATGACACCCTTAGACATCCCGCCGATGGAGAGGCTTGGAAGAAGAATGTGTTGGAGTTTCCTGAATTTGCATCAGAGGTTCGTAATGTTTGGCTAGGGCTATCATCCGACGGTTTCAACCCTTTTGGCAAGAAAGAGCTTCAGTACAGTGTGTGGCCAGTTATTTTGATTCCGTACAACTTTCCACCGTGGATGTGCATGAAGAAGGAATATAACATGCTCACATTGTTGATTCCAGGCCCAGGTTATCCGGGAAAGTGTCTCGAAGTGTATTTGAGACCCGTAATTGAGGAGCTTCGGTACTTGAGTCTGAACGGCCACCTAGTCTACGACCGGTTCAAAAATGAGATGTTCCGGATGCATGCCATGCTTGTTGGCACGATCAGTGACTTTCCTGGGAGGGGTATGTTGTCGGGCAGCGTCACCAGGGGTTACAGGGCTTGTTCAGAGTGCATGACTATTGATTGCTCCAGTCCTCATTGCAGCAAGATTGTCCAGATGCGTCACCGTCGTTGGCTTCCGCATGACCATCCATTTAGGGATGATGCACAGGCTTTTGATGGGACTGAAGAAAGGGGCTGGGCACCGGAGCAATGGACAGGGGAGGAAATATTGGCAGTGTTGAATGAGTATGACTTTGGTCCGCTTAGCAATCATCCCGATGTGTTGCGCACGATTCCAGAGAGGCCGGATCGGTATAGGTTCTGGTCACACAAGAGCATCTTATGGGAACTTCCTTATTGGGCCAGGTTGGCTACCAGATACTACCTGGATGTCATGCATATAGAGAAGAACGTGGGTGAAGCCGTGGTTGGCACAGTTTTGAATTGGGAGAAGAAAACAAAAGACACCCCTAAGGCACGCGTTGATCTGAGAAATATGGGACTGCGGGACCATTTGTGGTTGAGAGAGGGCAGGAGCAAAATGCCCCAAGCTCCTTACACCGTCACCAGGGACCAGAAACATGAAATCTTTGGATGGCTGAGTAATGTCAGGTAACTTTTTATTAGGCATGTATTCCCTAAAGAATCCATCTGTTGTTGGACGACTATATATGCATGAAATCTAATTGTTGTTAATGGCTATGCAGGTATCCTTATGGCTATGCGGGTAACATAAGCAAGTGTGTTAACTACCGAGACAACAAGATGTACGGATTGAAGAGTCACGACTGCCATGTACTGCTTCAACGCCTCTTCCCTATTTTCATTCGAGCGTACTTGGAGGATGAAGTGGTTGAGCCGTTGGTGGCGTTGTCAAGATTCCTCCAGAAGTTATGCGCTAGAGAAGTTAGAAAATCAGACCTCATCAGAATGCATGAGGAAATCGTTTTTATCTTGTGCAAGTTCGAGAGGATATTTCCCCCAAACTTCTTTGACATCATGCCTCACCTGATGATCCATCTTCCCCAACAATTGTTGCTTACCGGTCCCGTACACTACACTTGGATGTATCCCATCGAAAGGTACATGTTATTCATAAATTTGATTTATACATGTTTTTAAATAAAAGTTGCATGCTCTTAACATGCACTTGTTAACCTTGCAGACAACTTGGAGACTACAAGAAATATGTGCACAATAAATTTGCGCCTGAGGGGTGTATTGCTGAAGCTTACATTGCGCATGAGTGTGTAACGTACGCCAAGTTGTACTTGGGAGCGATGGAGGACTCCCCACAACATCCAAGTCGAGATGACCCCGAGTTCAACCTATCTATCGTCGCCAACTCTGTTGTACCATACGGAAGCTTCAAGAAGAAGGGTGTGGACAAGTTGCCTGACCATGAGGTAGGGATTGCCCACTGGTGGGTTCTAATAAACTGTCCGGAGGTACAATATTGGAAACGTCACCATCTTCACTGCAAGGAAGTTCGCGGTGATGTCGAGTACCACAACACGACGTTTGCAGACTATTTTCCACAATGGGTAAGTGTATAAATATATATATTAGATGGCTTTCTTTTACAGTTCCCTATTCTTTAATCATAAACACACCGAGTGATTTGAGTTATATTTTTCAGCTGATGCAAGTGGCTGCGAGGGGTGGTCATACAAATTACTCA
Organism: Potentilla sterilis; assembly: GCA_963682095.1. Taxonomy (NCBI): domain Eukaryota; kingdom Viridiplantae; phylum Streptophyta; class Magnoliopsida; order Rosales; family Rosaceae; genus Potentilla; species Potentilla sterilis. The sequence continues at coordinate 48,318,954 of OY821758.1, read as the reverse complement.
GAGGAATTGAGGCTGTTGTCGATGAAGCCGATATCTTCCACAGTCCGCCCAATGTGTGATGTCAACGGCGTTAAGTATATATGTGAAGCTAGAGACGGGGAACGCAAAACACAAAATTGTGGGGTGATGGTCGATGGTGCAGAGGGGGGCGTGGATTTTTACGGTGTCCTACAGTCAGTTGTTGAACTCATTTATGGGAACCGCATGAAAGTCCACTTGTTCAAGTGTCGATGGTTTGATACTAGGCCGCACCGCATACAGATCGATCAGTACGGCATACTTTCGGTGAATACCGCCACTAGTGTGTATGAAGATGACCCCTTTGTTTTCGCCACAGCGGCCAAAAAGGGTTTTTATCTTGACGATCCATTGAACAAAGGCACGTGGAAGGTAGTTAACCATGTGTCTCAGCGAGACATATACAATGCTACCACACTTGGTATGAGCACAGAGTGTCAAGAAGCGACCGCATACCAAGAGCCGGACGCCGGCGACATTCCGGAATCCTCCACCATCCGCGATAATAATGTGACGCCGGGCAGAGTGGTTCGACTTCCTAGGGGTCAGGTGCCCATGTATGATGTTAATCCGAATCGTCTATATCAGGCAGACGATGACTCAGACGACGAGTACGAGCACCGGTTGCCAGATATTAACTACTATACTACGTCTGACTCAAGTAATGAGGATGATTCTGATTATCATCCTTAGTATACTGTTTATGTATGTATTTGTGATGGTGCATGCATGTATGAATACATTTTTCGTCCTTAATTACCGTTTTCTGAGTTTATGGGAAATTGTATTGAATTGTTTGTGCGATGTTCAGGAATTTATCAGGTGAAATAGGCAATTTTCAGGCCCTAAATGGCAAATTTTCGGAGAGATAAGCATTATAGCCGACGAAATGGACCATACTTCGTCGGCTATAATGCCCATTCTGGGTAATTAATTAATATGCAAGAAGGTCGTCGGCTAAAGTATAGCCGACGACCTGTATTTCGTCGGCTATAACCCCTGGCCCGGATGTTGACCGAAACCATTGCTTGATCCTTCAAATGCAAATGGGTAGCCTGACGGTCGGTAAATATTTTGAGGGAAATTTTTATACGGTTAGTTGCGTCTCATCGATCTGGAACTATTCTCTGTTGAAGGTCAGGCAAAAAAACGTCATTTAGAGGGGCCAATTGCCGTTTTAAAGCGTTTAGAGGTTTGACTTTGCAGTTTGACCGTCCCGATCGAGCCTTTAACGTTGTCAGATGTAGTTGGATTTTTTTTCATACATGTATTTCATCTTAACGGTGATATCTGACGGTTGGAATAGATTTTCTAAACTTTTAGATTCGAAATCGGAACATATGCACTAATGTTCCTTAACTTGTTTACTAAGTGTTTAAGTGAATGTATAGTTTCAAATACTTACTATACGTAGACCCTTCAAATGTAAATGTCTCGTGAAATAAGATACGACCGAAATATTGAAATACGTCTACGGTTGAAAAATGAGAATATTCCGGCAAAATCTGGGTGCCGAATGTTGCGGTTAGCTGTTTTTTACTTCCGTTTTCCTATGGGTAGCCTGACGGTCGGTAAATATTTTGAGGGAAATTTTTATACGGTTAATTGCGCCTCATCGATCTGGAACTATTCTCTGTTGAAGGTCAGGCCAAAAAACGTCATTTAGAGGGGCCAATTGCCGTTTTAAAGCGTTTAGAGGTTTGACTTTGCAGTTTGACCGTCCCGATCGAGCCTTTAACGTTGTCAGATGTAGTTGGATTTTTTTTCATACATGTATTTCATCTTAACGGTGATATCTGACGGTTGGAATAGATTTTCCAAACTTTTAGATTCGAAATCGGAACATATGCACTAATGTTCCTTAACTTGTTTACCAAGTGTTTAAGTGAATGTATAGTTTCAAATACTTACTATACGTAGACCCTTCAAATGCAAATGTCTCGTGAAATAAGATACGACCGAAATATTGAAATACGTCTACGGTTGAAAAATGGGAATATTCCGGCAAAATCTGGGTGCCGAATGTTGCGGTTAGCTGTTTTTTACTTCCGTTTTCCTATGGGTAGCCTGACGGTCGGTAAATATTTTGAGGGAAATTTTTATACGGTTAGTTGCGTCTCATCGATCTGGAACTATTCTCTGTTGAAGGTCAAGCCAAAAAAGTCATTTAGAGGGGTCAATTGCCGTTTTAAAGCGTTTAGAGGTTTGACTTTGCAGTTTGACCGTCCCGATCGAGCCTTTAACGTTGTCAGATGTAGTTGGATTTTTTTTCATATATGTATTTCATCTTAACGGTGATATCTGACGGTTGGAATAGATTTTCCAAACTTTTAGATTCGAAATCGGAACATATGCACTAATGTTCCTTAACTTGTTTACTAAGTGTTTAAGTGAATGTATAGTTTCAAATACTTACTATACGTAGACCCTTCAAATGCAAATGTCTTGTGAAATAAGATACGACCGAAATATTGAAATACGTCTACGGTTGAAAAATGGGAATATTCCGGCAAAATCTGGGTGCCGAATGTTGCGGTTAGCTGTTTTTTTACTTCCGTTTTCCTATGGGTAGCCTGACGGTCGGTAAATATTTTGAGGGAAATTTTTATACGGTTAGTTGCGTCTCATCGATCTGGAACTATTCTCTGTTGAAGGTCAGGCCAAAAAACGTCATTTAGAGGGGCCAATTTCCGTTTTAAAGCGTTTACAGGTTTGACTTTGTAGTTTGACCAAAGAATAGCCGACGACATACATAACTTCGTCGGCTAAAGTGTTGCGATCCGCGCCGTTTCATTGTCCGCAGTTGGATGGGGGAGATCTGACGGCTGATGAGGTTCTTGACTATAGCCGACGAGATTCATACTATAGGCGACGATATTCATACTTCGTCGGCTATAACCGGCCCGCAAAGCCCAATTCCGGCCCGGCCCGCAGAGTATAGCCGACGATTTCGTCGGCTATAGTCATAGCCGACGAATTAAAATGAAATCGTCGGCTATAGTCCCTCGATTTAAACCGGACAGAGGCGCCTCTCCCCCATTTTCTGCACAAAACCTAAATCTTCAAATCGCCGCCCACCACTCCCCGAGCCTCCCCGACGCCGACCAAGCCTCCCCAGCCCTACCCCACCCCTCCCCACCCCGTCCCCGGCCTTCCCGAGCCCTCCCCGACCCGAAGTCGAACCGATCGGCGCCGTCCTTCCCTAGCACTTGTCGCCGCCGCACCGCACCACCGTCCTCGTCCCCTAGCCGCACCACCATGTCAGGTAGTCCCCCTCTCCCTCATTTAGGGTTTTGGTTAATTTTGTGGATTTTTGTGGTTTTGTGGAATTTAGGGATTTTGTGAAATTTTATGGTTTTTGTGAAATTATGTGGAATTTAGGGTTGTTGTGCAATTTATGGAATGTTGTGGAATTGTTGTTAATTTTTTGGAATTTTGTGGAATTTTGTGGAGGATATATATATAAGTAGGTATAAATATATTTATGTATATATATAATTAGGTATATATATATTTAATGAAGTTTTTTATTTTTTTGTGAAATTTATGGAAGTTTGTGGAAATTTTTATAATGTTGTGGAATTTTTGTTAATTTTGTGGAATTTTGTGGAATTTTTAGGAGGATATATATATATATATATATATATATATTTCGGAATATATATATATATAATTAGGTATAAATATATTTAGGTATATATATAATTAGGTATATATATATTTAATGAAGTTTTTTATTTTTGTGTGAAATTTATGGAATTGTGTGGAATTTTGTTTAATTTTGTGGAATTAACAAGAATTTTTAGGAGGATATATATATATATATATATATATATATATAATTAGGTATAAATATATTTAATGAAGTTTTTAATGATTTTGTGGAATTTTTGTGAAATTTATGAAATTTATATACTAATTAATTGTGCAGGAAACCGCCGCTTTATTGACCGATGGCTTACCAGACCGACCGAGAGCGACCCCAACGCTCAGGCAGGTTCCAGCCGTGGGGGGAGCGGATCCAGCGGTCGTCGGGGCCTACGCCGGCCTATGAGTCGACGAGAGGAGACCTTGATGGGATTGACCCCGAGCGATCCACGTGGGGGCTCCTCGTATGAGTCGACGGGAGCGGGCCCGACCTCGAGTGTCGGAGGAGGACTCAGAGCCGCATCCTCCAGACCCTAGTGCACTTCAGCACTGTTCCAGGATCGGCAGCCGACCCCACCGTGCGCCGATCTGGCCCCTCCAGAGATGCTCCCTGTCCCCCCACAGCGACAGGGCCCACCGTCAGGGGGATCAGGCCCCTCAGGGTCCACGCCCCGTATGTCTCCGCCATCGGGGATGTACATGGTCCAGTTCCTCCCTGCCATCCCCGAGTACGACGATAGGGCGAGGCAGATTTGGCGGCACGACCGGCCGCACGAGATTCCCTGGGAGGAGGCCTACGTCTACAAGCCTTTCGACTCAGAGGACTGCCGCGGACTGTGGTGTGTTCGTGAGAAGGACAAGCAGTACAACGACGCAGGTAATTGGTTAGTTTAATTAATTATTTAGATTGTTTAATTAATTTTTTAATTAGTTAGTTTAAATAATTATTTAACTATGTATTCATTTTAATTATGAAACAGGCGTCCTCGTCAATAAACCCGCGGGGACGAGGAGGACCAGAGGGCCCGCGAACATGTCGACCGTGGAGAGGGAGCTCGCCGGTGGGATCAGGGAGATCCTGCCCGGTCCCGGTGCGGATGGACGCCCGGTCGAGAGGAGAGACACCACGACGAAGTACATCAACGCGACGGGCATGATCGTGCGGGACAGGGTCCCAATGTTGTGGCCCGACTGGGGCTCTGTGCACGATGACATCAAGGCGCGAGTGTACAATTCACTGTCGGTGAGTTAAATCGAAATTTTTTATAGAAAATAAACATTTATGAATTCAGTCCTTATAACTATATAAAAATATTTTCTAATTAATTTATAATATTGCAGCAATGGTTTAGAGTCCATCCTAACTTGGATTGGTGGAGAGACGAGCAGCTGAAGAACAGGTTATGTGTTTCGCTTTTTTTTTTTGTATAAATATATTTATTGGCCAAAGAACGAATATATCTAACAATTGTGTTTTGTTAATATAGGTACTCCGAGTGGAAGAACGAGCTGTCGACGCACTACAAGACGTACCATGTGGAGCAGCGCTTGGGGCGAGGTGCAACCCCCCACGAGTTCCGGTACAGGGAGTATGAGTGGCTATGGCTGGTAGCCTACTTCGGGAGCGACAGGGTCTCGGTAAGAAAATTTAGCCTGCTAGTATGTAACTTTTTTATGTTATTTAATAATTAAATTATGTAGTTACTTAATTAAATTAATTAGTTAATTAGTTATTAGTTATTAAATTAAGTTAGTTAGTTAGTTACATAGTTAGTTAGTTCGTTACTAAATTAAATTAAATTAAATTAAATTAGGTAGTTAGTAAGTTAGTTAGTTACTAAATTAAATTAGTTAGTTAGGTAGTTACTAATTAAATTAAATTAGTTAGTAACTAAATTAGTTAATAATTTTGTTTTGGTTAGTTCCTAATATTTTAATTTAGTTACTAATTTATATTTGCGTTTATATGTTCGATCTTATAATACAGAAAATCTCGAAGACGAACAGTGACAACCGCAAGAAGAACGAGTACCCTCACCACGGCGGCGCCCGCTCCTGGAGGCAGTGGGCAGAGCGCGCAAGGAGGGAAGGACCGCTGAGGCCGTTGTCGTGGATTCATGCGCAGATGTATCCGGGGCGTCCCGACCAAGTGGTAAGAATTCGGCTATTTTCAATAAAAGTGTTTCATTAAATTAATTTATATTTTTTTTTATTAATTCGTTTATTATATTTTCTTGTCAATTAGGCGGAAATAGATGCGGAGACCGACGCGATCACCTTCGGGATCGCGCGAGACACTCTGGGGGAAGGGGCGTCCGACGAGGCGATCGCGGAGTATGCTTCCACGATGGACACCCTTGAGCCGCGCTTGGCCTCTCAGATCATGCACGCGGCGGTAGGGACGGGCAACAACTACTTCTACCAGAGAGGCCTAGGCGCGGCAGGAGATGGGGTTCTCAAGTACACGCCGGCCAATCCCAGCACGCAGCGTGCGGCTTCGACGAGAGGAGACTTGCAGACACAGCTGCAGAGGACGCAGGCGGAGTTGGCGAGAGCGATGGAGGCACTCCAGCAGGTGGAGTTGGTGAGGGCCGCGGAGGCTTCAGCGCAGCAGGCCAGAGACGCATCTGTGGCGGAGATGTACCGATGGATGCAGCAGTCTTGGGAGGCCCAGCAGGCTGGACTCCAGCCCCCGCCTCCGCCACAGATGCCCCAGTTCGTCGTCCCTACTCCCCCCCCCCCCCCCCCCCCCCCCCCCCCCCGCATCGGAGTACGCCAGGCGATCAGGCTAGCCATAGCCACCGGAACTCGAACGATCCCGTCGACGACGCTACGCGTTTAGGGGGTGATGATGAGTACGTAGATGACTAGTTAGGGGTTTAATTTGTACAGTAGGTAGGATATTAGGGATGAATTGATGTTGATATTTGTTGGATATTTGTTGGATATTTGGATGTTTGTTTGTGGATTTTCTGCAGCCAAACCGAAGACGAAGTGAAATTGGGCCCGAGTAAAATTTTTAATTTTTTTTAAATATTTAGGGGTTATAGAATTGACACTATTTCGTCGGCTATACCCTCCCGGTTTCCGGCAAAAAAAAGCCGTTCCCGGCTCCGGCAAAAAAAAGCCGTTCCCGGCTCCGGCAAACCTTATGGCCGACGACTAATTCGTCGGCTATGCCTGAGGTATAGCCGACGACAGTGTCGTCAGCTATACTTCCGGGTTAGGGGCAATTACGTAATTGTTGAAGCCGACGATTCTGTCGTCGGCAATGTTCGAAGTATAGCCGACGACGCTTTATTCGTCGGCTATACCACGTGGTTTATAAACCGGCGACTTACCCTTTGTGTCGTCGGCTATACTATAGCCGACGGAGTATTCCCGACGAGAGTATAGCCGACGATACGTCGTCGGCTATGACTATAGCCGACGATTTAATGAAAACGGCCGACGAGATGGCCTCGTCGGCTATAACCCCTTTTCTGGTAGTGGTAGAACGGTAGGAGCTGGTTGCACAGCTTAATCACAAGAGTTGATTATTGTTGAGTCATTTAGGTTTAGTTTGGTATTGAGGTGAAAAAACTCAAATATAGAAAAACTGAGTTTTAAATAAATAATATCTAACCTGCTTTTTAAAATAGTGGTTTTTTCAATTAAAATTTATAAATAAGCACCTTATAAAAAAACTTACAAAACACATAATCAATTATAATAATAATTATAAGTGATTATTTTTTCCAAAACTCAATATCAAACTAAACTTTAATAATTTAGCTAGCTAGTCGGTCGAGCTATGTATTTTATAACACCAAGAGCTCACCAACTACATCAAATTCAACTAGCATGCATGATTATTAGTAGGTAAGAAACACCAAATGGCTTCAAATTTTTTATTAAACGAAGCAATATATATATATATATATATATATATATATATATATATATATATATATAGTGTTTCTCTGCTGCTGACGTCCGCACTGTGCGAATTCGTCGTAAACGGCCGCCGTACGCCGACGACGGCGCGGATGCTGCGGGTCGCGCTCCTCCCTTCTCGGCGCTCCTGTCTGTGTCGGCCGAAATCTGTAAAATTCAAGTTTCTGGACAGCAACTTGAAAAATCCTTGAATTTTACAGATTTCGGCCGGCGCTGGAGTTCCGGCCGACACAGACAGGAGCGTAGGGAGGAGAGGAGCGCGACCAGCAGCATTCGCGCCGTCGTCGGCGTGCGGCGGCTGCCGTTTGCAGCGAATCCTCACGGTGCGGACGTCTGCACGTGAGAATGTCCTTATATAGACATACACACACACACGCTTTCTCAGCTAAGGACCTCCGCACCAATCCTTATGGTGCGGATTTGATATTTTGACTAACTTTTCGATTTAATTTTTACTTCCACCGTCTAGTCTTTAAGTACTCATGTATATATATTCTCTGTAAATTTTCAGCCAATTTGATAACTATTAGCATATCAAACTAGATTAAAACAAATGGACAGACTGCATTTTATCAAAACTGAATCGTTCATGTTTATGATAGGAAATCGCACTTTTGTATGCCTTAACGATTATCAAATTGGCTGAAATTTTACAGACATGATCTATATATGATTACCTAAAGACTAGACGGTGGAGATGTAAAAATTTAATAAAAAAAATTAATCAAAATATCAAATCCGCACCATAAGGATTGATTTGAAGGTTTTTAATAAAAAAAGCATATATATATATATATATATATATATATATATATATGCTGATTTCACAATAAGCATCATTGATATATATCATAATCTACAAAACAAGACTTCACTATCAGTTCATAGCTGTACATCACTGGTCCATATAGTTAAAACTAACTTGTCATGTAAAATAAACTAATTAAGAAGTTAATGTCAGCTAAAACAGCCATAATTGCTCACCTTTGTGAACATATTTAAGTAAATATAGCTACTCAAGGTGGCTATTTTTTTTTTTAATTTTCATAGAATATGATTCAAAAGTTGAACATTCAAAAGTCTGTACAAGAGAAATTTGTACGCAACCGAGAACATAATCAATAAAAAAGTATTTATTGTAGAAATGTGTATATGAGGCACTTGGTCATAATTTATTGAAGAAAGACTTCAGAATTGTTTAAAAGAAAATACAGCTGGAAGTTGCCAAAGCATGTGAGGACGCATTTATTTGATTTTGATAAATACTTTGTATTAAACAACAAAAGCTAATCGATGAAAAACAAAAAGCAACTCATCATAATCAATGAAAAAATGCGCACTATATAGAATTCTGTGTGTGAGGCACTTGGTCATAATCTATTGAAGAAAGACTTCAGAATTGTTTCACTAGACTTTGTATTATTGCAATACTGCTGAGTACTGTCTCACACTTTGCTCTGTCCTGTCTTTCATGAAAACCTTTGTTCCATGATCTAAGCCAAATCCCCAGAAAAACAGCTCCCATTGTGCTGAATGAGCATTGAGCTGATTGTTTTCATTTATCCTACTATTTCCGGCCAACTGTAGGTAGTTCATTGTTTCTATGGTTCTTAAATAACTGTTGGATTTTAATTTTCAGCTTTGTTCTTGCTTTGATTTGATTGTTCATTTTGCCTTTACTTTCTCTTTAATTAGTCGGATTGTGTGTCTCACTTAGGAGTATCGAAGGCGACGAAATCTACATCTTGTTTGCAACCAGAGTAGTTTGAGTTCTTAGTTCCTCATTTTTTCACAAGAAGGATTCCCATATTCAAAGTGAAGGAATTTAGAGACTGGAGTTATTGATCATCAATCATATATAAACCAAAGAGATAAGGTACATCTTAAATTTCCAATTTTCAGTCTCATTTGCTATTTCATTTGTCTGTATACTTTTTTATTTATGTAATCTTTAATACAGAAAAGCAAAATCATGAGAACAACTTCCATCCCAGCTGCGTTGGGACCATGGGAGATAATTACACCAAACAGATCCAGGATTAAGATGGTCTGAATTTATGATTTCATTCTCTACTACAAAATTCATAAGTGATATTTAAACCAAAGAGACAAGGTACATCCTTTAATTCCGATCTTCAATTTGATATGCTAATTTCATTTTAGGGTCATGGAGATCTGACTTCTTTCTTCCATTTTACTCTGCTATTTAAGTTCTAGTCCTTTGACTTTTTGGTTAATCATATATACATATTTTTGATATATTAATGCAAATAGTATCTTTCTATTGCATATTTCTAACGAAATGCAGAATCTATGTGATCTCAAAATAACTGGAGAATTTATTCCCACGGCCAATTACTCATTTAACCAGAAGAACTGAAACTTATGTTTGAAATTATATGCTTAGATGGGTCCAAAATAAAACCACCACACCAAATGAGAAATATAATCGAATGGTTGGTGTCCCTGGAGAGGATACATAAACATTTCCTATGGTACCATTTTTACCATTTTTCGATGAGTGAGCAGCCTTGTAGGTCCCGTCAAAGTTAACCTATGAAACTTGATAGAATTCTGATTTTGCTTTTGATGCGTTTTTCCTTACACATAGCTAGTAACGGCGTGGATATTATCCATTCTATCATGTCATTTTCTATGTAGAGATTGAATAAGCCCAAATCTATTAAACCTTTGAAAGAATCTCTTTATGCCATTCCATCGGCGTTGTGTGGACGCAGAGGTCGAGTATTGTATGTAGTGTTAAGTACAATAATATGCTATTATACTCATATAGAGAATTTCCACTCCCAACATTTATTTATCTTCTTCTTTAAGAGGAAACAGATCTCTCTTATAAAGTAAAGACTTCGACTGATTATTAGAGTATATGTAGGCCTCAGTTTATCCTTTAGAGTGCCTAAGACGATTGATGGATAAGCACCACTTGTACAGTCCTCGAGTTCCTTCAAGTCATTGTCTCCCCAAAATTTTTTTTATTCATAACTTCGGATTGTCGATACATAGTAATATCTTTTAGTTTCATCAAGAGTCTATGTAAATCAAGAATAAACACCCAATGGTATAATTCACTATATCTCTTTCCAATCAAGTAGTCAATTAGCGTGGTCTATGGCCACTTGATTTGGGATGAAGTCCATTTAGGACCTCCATATATATCTCTTGATTTAGATCCCTATAGAGATATGTTGTGACCACATTCATAAACTACGTGTTCAGTGTTACGGAAACTACCAAACTGACAAGATAGTGTAGTGCAATTACATCCATTATGAGAGCATATCTCCTCGTAGTCGATACCATGGCGTTTTGTGAGAGACCTTGCGCCATAAGGTTAGTCTAAACTATTTTTCTCACTACACTTTCTAACAAAGACATATCTGATAGGGTTTACACTTGTGGTGTAGGCGTCACCTACCCAAAGACTTATCTCTTTATTTAAACTGGATCGTATCTTTCTATTTCGGCCAATCTACTACGTTGGTATTTTCAACGAAGTATGGTTCGATATTAGACTCATTATTCCATGTCCTCATGTACATTAATGTAATTTGTAGAGATCACTATATTCTTAAGGATTGATCGAGGCACCCTCCATTGATCATAATCCACAATCATCTTATGAGACAGATTTGAGTATCATTGATCTGTGGGTCAAGTTGTGCCAAACTTGCTTTCTTCCTTTGTGAGTAGTTATAGAACTTAATGGTCTCCCTCGTTCCCTTGAGGAGCCATGGCCTATGACGTCATGTAGCCACTTTTATGGCGTCACCATGTCATCATACATGGTGTTGGCGCAATGTTCAATTCCCTTTGGTAGCGCCATGTTCTCTTGATAGAACAATAATCCCTGCAAGCATGTTTGTAGCGGGTTTATATGATCTCGTCACTTTCTAGATATCCGTAAACGAGTCAAGCATCGAATCTGTTACATTCTGGAGGTCGAGTATTTCACATTCACATTGTGATGTGTGGGGATCATAATGAGACACAGTGGGGACAAACCACGATAATTCCTATCGTTCGACTTGAACATTCTTGTTTTTATCTCCCCCTAAAGACGGGAAGATTGTCTCATTTAATTGACAATTCGCAAGTATAATGGTAAAGAGATCGTCAGTCAAGGTTTCTACATAAGCGGACATAGTTGGATGTTCCTATCCAACATAAATACTTATTCATCTCAAAATATCCATTATTATGCGCTATGACGACACAGTTTGGCACATCTAGCAGAGCTTAATGATTGAAGATCCGTTTCAATCATTGTGAGCTCAAGAGTTGCAAGTCCCTTTGAATTCTTATACATATTTCACTAATTTTTAGTGAAAAGTTCAATTATGGTGGGCATAAGTGAATAAAATTTAAGGTTTGAAAATCGATAAACCAAAATATGTTATGGTCATAAAGTCGACGCTCAATTGTGAAAATACCATTATCACAATGTTTGTCCTCGCGGTAGTAAAGATACTACTATCACTAAGGATGCCTAAAGTTCCATGTTACAAAAAGGTGAAATGAAGAAGAAGGCGAATGCCCGAAGTAAAGTAAATTAAATTACTTGAAAGCAGCAACTTTAATATAAAACTATTTGGCAATAAAAGTATCTGCCAATTTGCCAAATAAACTGCATTTGAAGAGAAGTTGCTCTTGTATTGCATGCTTGATTCTATATGTGTGCAGAGAAGTTGCTCCCGCAATTTCGTCGTGATCCCTTGTACGATAAATTTCATGAAAAATAAAATCAGGTGGTTAAATTCATATTATCATAAATAGTAAAATGATGAAATAATTAAATAATTACTATAATAAATAACTTGTTTTACATGTTCGTAAAAAACCTTTTACTTAGAGGACCAAATTTACCAATTTTGCCCCCTGCCCCTTGTATATTCGTCGGGTTGGAACATGGAATCGGGTTGGCACGCAAATCGAGGAGAAGTCGTCGGTGAGACTCGGGTTGTCGGAGCTTCAATATTCAAAACCATATTCTATGCCTAAAAATACAACTCAAGCTTTTGAGAGCTAAAGTGTTTGATAACGTGATGTAGGAGAGCTATAATAAAGTAGAGAGCAATGAAAGATATATATTTATTTAGGACAAAATACTTGTTACTCCCTATACTAAGCACCAAAAAACAGTTTTGTCCCTAAGTTTTTAAATTAAACTGAAACATCCCTAATCTTTCAATTGTCAACACTTTAGTCCATTCCGTCAAATAAATCCATTAATAGCAGACTTTAGGTGTTAAAATGATCAAAATACCCCTGCTGCAAAATCTTTTTTATTTTTCCATTTCTCTTTTAAATTTTTGTTGGGGTCAAATTAAGTATCTCTCTATATATAATTATATAATTATATATATAAACCAAAAGTATAACAATAATATCAAACAAAAAAAGAGGTGATGAACAAAAAAAAAGAAAAAAAAATTGATTTTGAAAACGGGGGTATTTTCATCATTTTAGAAATTTAACGGAATATTTTGACGGTCATGTAACGGAATTGACTAAAGTTTTAAAAAATGAGAGATTAAGGATGTTTCATTTTAATTTAAGGGAAAATGACCATTTGCACATAAATGGGTTAAAAATTGACAATTTCAATGTTTATTGACCAGCTCAATGAATCTTGGCTAAAATACCTAATTACCCTATATTAAACCCTAATATCCACGCCTCTCTCTCTCTCTCTCTCTCTCTCTCTCTCTCTCTCTCTCTCTCTCTCTCTGCGTCGTCTTCCTCTTCCTCCAAGTGCTGCTACAATTTCGAGCTCTGCGATTGATGTAGGATCTCAGCCCCTCCCCCACCTTCGATCTCAGTTACCCCCCCAAATTCCCATGAAGAATCCGAACCCGAATCCAAACCCGAACCCTTCTCTGACTTCTCCTCCTCTTCGACCCCTCCGACTCGACCTCTCCTCCTTCCCCTCCTTCCCCTCTCCCCTCCCGTCGCGTGGCACCACCACCGCCACCCCCGCCGACTCTAACAACTCCAACTCCGGCGCCGTCTATTTGAGATTGTGAGGAGGGAGGAGTCTGTGACACGTGGACAGAGGGTGAGATCGAGGCGGGTGAGAGACGGGTAGCGGGTGAGGATTGTGGGGAGGTGATCGGAGTAGAGAGGGGTGAGGGTGCGGCGGTGTTTGGATTCTAGGGAGTAGAAGGACTTGCAGACTAGAGAGAAGCAAGTCATTGGTACGCTGTATTTGGTGGAAAACTCCTCGAGCTGGTGCAGCCAATTTTAGAAGGGAGGTGGCTACCGCCTAAGATGGTTGATTACTAGTACTTGCTTGGTGGCCGATCTGACCCCAGCAATCAGATTACTGTAACCTGATTACTGGAATCTGTAAATTGATTAATGAGGGTCAGTAAATTGATATTACTGAGGGTCAGTAACTTGATTACTGGAAATATGTAATCTGCAAATTGCTTACTGGGGGTCAGTAACCATAATCCAATAACCTGATTCTAAAAAAAAAAAAAAATTCTGGCGAAAAAAATGTGGTGACCGGAATCAGGCGACCAGGCTCCGGCGGCTCCGGTGACCGGCCATGGGAGGCCGGCGGAGTTGGGTGACATTTCGGCAAAATTTCTTTATCTTCAAAAATCTGTTAGATAAGACAGAAGGACAAAAAAGGAAGAAAAAAAATAAAATTGTACTAGGGTTGAAAAAGATTTGTTCAAATGGGCAATAGAGTTGTAGCTTTATGTTCAATAGGGGAGAAAAATAAAATGGTTATTGGAATGGGTAATGAGGGGGTCAAATTAGTACTAAATGAACATTTTCTATTAATTTAAAAACTCATGAACAAAACTGTGTTTCAGTACACAGTATAGAGGGTAACAAATATTTGTCCATTTATTTATCAATATGTCTCTCTATTTATAGAAAATTACTGAGTACCTTTTAGGTAGGTAGAATGAAATTTATATCTATATGGAATAGTAAACCTATCACTACATGGAACTATTGTTCCTAATCTTACAATATATATACTCACATATGTGAGATTTCCTTCAACAGAACGAAAAATAAAATAGTTTCACGACCCTCATATTATAAAAAGGAACAAAAAGAACATTCTCAGTTTCTTTTACAATGAAAATGTCAAATTCATTAGTAAAAAGAAGGATTTCAAAAGATAGATGTAGAAATTGCATTATAAATGAAATATACAACAATAAAACATCTTAGATAAAACCTAGCAGACCAATAGCTGATGTAAATCGGGCTTTTTAGACATAACTATGACAGATCATGAAAATGAAAACTTCAGTAAATATAAATAGGATATGACGGATCATGAAAATGAAAACTTCAATAAATATAAATAGGATATGACCGTCCATATGCATCATCCTTGTATATCCTGTAATCTATTTTATCAATATGATGATAGGCCATCAAAGTGAAATATTTTTTATAGTGCAATTGGTGATATGACCAACAAATAAGCTTCCATCTTAAATAAAAAATGTCAATTAGAGGGTAAATCTTCCATCTAAGTACATGTACCAGAGTACCCCAACTCAAGGGCCATCTTAACAAACAAATTAGAAGCAAACCAAGTCACGAACCCTACCCAATTTCATCTAATCGGCAATGCTACACTGCCGCGAACACTTAGGAGCATAAGTCATTCAGCCACACTCCTAAAGATGCTCAAGGCATTTGAATAAAATTTAACATTAGAATAACTTTTCAGTAAAAGGTGAATCGAACTAGACGCTTGAATGTGAATGAGGTGAATTTGAGAGAAGACTTTTGGTGTAAAAACTTGTTACTTTGAAATTTTGAATACCATATATAGTAAATTCCATTTCTAAAGCAAGTTTCTGGGGTTCAAAAGTATTGTCCAAGTATTGTTAACGGATTTTGTTAGGCAAAACATAATTTTTTTTTTACTTTTTTGCCCTCTAAATATTAAATAACGTTCAATAAATTTTTCTGTCTCAGGACAAATACGTCAAATTACATAAAATGATAAATTTAAATAAATATAAAAATAAAATAGAAAACAATTTTATCTGCCACTT